>QJPP01005466.1:0-75874 GCA_003996215.1 Jaltomata sinuosa
AGAGGAAGGGGAAGATCAGCCCCTGGCCATTCGGAAAAGAAACGTGGCAAAGAAAAGATATGAAGAAGACAGACTAAGTGGCTGTCACCATCGACTAAACAGTATATAAACTGTTTAAAACAGTAAATCCACTGTTTAGGGACCCACATGGGACCCCTCCTACTGTACAAAGATTCTTTATGTTTGTTTTTCATTTCTATATAAGTTCTCATCTTGTTAAGTAGGAGAACACACAGAAAATTTTAGATATTCTCTCTTTTCTTATCTTTTGTAAAGAAAAAATCAGAAAGTTTTGGCCACTGTTCCGACATTCAATAAAATTTTGGATCAGTTTTGCTAAGCAACCTTTGGCTCTTGGTCGTCCTCCAAGGTATTTACTTTTTTAATTTTTTTAGTTTTTAAACATAGTACTCTTCTCCTAGCCAGGACTATGTCCGGCTAAACGTCTTCCATATCTATGTCTCTTACCTAACGTCTCTCCTATATGCACCATGAACGGATCTATGCTTTATTAAAATAGAAAGGAATTTTTTATATAATTTCTGGACTTGGTTCTGAGATGGTGGTACAGTCGGATCTGGAACTACTCTTAATTGTCTCTGTCTGGCAAGCCTGTAGCAAGCCATGACCTCCAAAGCCCGAGATATGTGTTGAAAAGGGCGCCTCTTGGTCCGGTTAGAACCGGATACCTTTTTCCACTCTTTATATAATTGGAGGAAATTTTCCCGTAATATCTGGATAGTAGGACCGTGGTATGACCACCAGTTAATGAACCAATTTGGGATTGGTTCTGCAAATACTTTTGCACAAATTTTAACAAACCATGTATGCTTGTTTTTATCATTATTATAAAACAAATTCAAAATCCACTCATTTTAATTCTCTTAATTATATTAAATGTGATATGTTACAAAAAAATTGAAAATTTAATTCTCTTAATTATGCTGAAATTTCAATAGTTTACCTCATTCTTAACTCTAAAATTTCATTATATATCACCCCATGTATGTAACATTAATCCCTATACCAACTTTTTTGCTTTATATTTTCTATTTGTTTTCAGTCTCTTGTGGGCTATTGCATAACTTGTATAAGAAAATTTGCAGGATTAATGAAATGGGCAATTTCGTTTAAGAAGCTCAAGCTAATAATTATCTTCAGGCCGTTTCTAATATGTAGTAAGTTTTATTTTTCATTTTGTTATTAAAAATTGAGATTAATTTTTGGGTTCATGACTTTCATATTACTTTTGATTATGCATTAAAATTTAAAACTATCAACCTTCGTATTTCTAGAAACCATCTACACATGAGGATGATCCTTTCTTTATTGTTTATAATCTTCATTTTGCTCTACGCAAACTAACTGTAATAGCATCATACGATTGACATTTGTATATTTTGGTCTGGTAAATCAACTTCTAACCTTTATGCTTTAGGTAAGTGTTGAAACACAGAAGTTATTTGCGCTAATGGCTCCTTCTACAAAATATGGATATAATTCATCCATTCTTAATTAGAGATTTTGGATTCAAATTTTGGATATGAAAAAGAACCTGTTAGGGACTACTTTCATTGAACGGATCAATGCAAAATCTAAACACACGGTGAGAAATAAAAAAAAAAAGTGTCTCCAATCAACTTTACTAGATGACGTGACATCTCTTTAAGGCCAAATTTTTTATTTATTTTTCTCTTTTTTTTTAATTTTTTTCTTCTTTATTCCTCTAAATGAAAATGTCTAAATATTAATTTCCATGAAGTTTCAGTAGCATATTCTTCATTATAATCTTTAAATAACATTAAAATTTACACAATAATGCTTTGAGTCTCTTGAATTTATGTTTATTATAGGAAAAAGAATGAAAGATTAAAAGATATAAATCACAAAAACATGAATTTACTCAATATCTAAGTCAAGAATACCGCTGCTACTCCGAGTACCCAAACACCATTCGTAATTGAAATTTCCTTACAACTCTTACCTCAGGAAGAAGTCTACCATGGTATAAATATCAAGTCCAAACACCCCGCAAGCAATGGAAAGGGTATCTGAAGCCCAAGGTCGCCATTTAGCCATAGAAATTTGCATATACTTTCAACTCCCCCCCTTTGGCACCGAATCAACCACTACACTATAACAACACACAAATCAACCACCTGGAAGCATACCACATACTGAACTCTTAATCCATGCTGGTCGAGTTTAACCAATACTAGAACCTTATGCAAAAGAAAACCCTTGAAGAATAAACTAAATAAGCTACCAAACTCTAGGAGAATAAAGGCGACCACAAACCTCAGAGTATCATTAGAACCCAAGAATAGGCTCGCTAATCTCAACCCGCACAACTTGACCACGAATAATACATTGCCGCTGATTCTGGAACTTACGCCATTGCATCTGTCCAACCAAAATGGAAGAAATTTTGTACCATGAAGAGCACCGCTTAAATCAGGATTATCCAGCCTAAATCAGAGGTTAGCCGAGGACTAGGTGTCCAAGGCCAACTGTCACTCCATAGCTGGAAATGGGGACGCTAAGTTGTCCAAACTCATTGCCTTCTAACCCAAGAAGCTGCAACCGAAGAGAATCAACCACGAACTATCCGGAGTAGTTTGCTAGCCCACGATTCAAAAACCAAACCCCAGTTTACTAACCACTACATCTGTCGAACTCATATACTGCCAATAAACCCTTAGGAACCTAAGCCAACTAGGCTTGAATATGCAAGTTGCTTAATCCGTAGTTATTACTGAAACCCCAAACCAATCAAAGGAGAAGCTACTGCAATCTGTAGTCCTTCGAATCAAGTTACCAACCCATAACCCAAGCAAACCTTCATCGTTATCTCAGTCAACTACTAAAACACACAAGCACGAACAAGGAGTCATCTCCATCTTTTTTTAACTTATACTGAACCTTACAAACTCCTTCTCAAATAAAATCTAAAGCCATTACCTTAGTTCTCAGATCTATATTGCCAACCTCAATAAAGCAGGAGAAGAATGGGTTGTTTGCCCAACTCACCCAAATGTTATGAGTACCACTCAGCCACGAGGCTACTATCAACACTTAGTTGAAAATGCCAAAGCCAAACTTAATCACAACGCCAAAATCAAAGGCTCATCTAGAGAACTATGATTGAAATTCTTTCCGACTAGAACCGGGAAAAATGATAAGACAACCCAACCAGACAAGAAACTGAAAGAGACTATAGGAACAACTCACATACATGCCAACCTCCTAAACCAACCAACAAATAGTGTTGACTCTAAACACTCGAGAAAGCCAAGTCGACCAAAGAATGCTAACATAACCAATATCTCCCAACTTAAGATAAAATCTCAAATGCTAACATAACCAATATCTCCCAACTTAAGATAAAATCTCAACTCCGGCACAACTACCGGTATCACATCGAACCAACACCAGAACCTCTAGCAAAAGCTAGAAAATAGCCTAGGCAACAACCATCTAGGACCACTCAAAAGGAAGACTTAACACAAGCCTAGAGCCACAACGAAATCAGAGGCAAAACACCCAGAAAAGAGAATAACAAGAACTACCCATGAGCTATGACTCCGGGTAAACATCTCGTAAGAACAACTCACTACCATCCACTACTAAGAAATAAACTACCACAAAAACAACGCATAAAAGCTACAATCCATAAATCAAACAACTAAACAAGTAGCATGTAGGCATATAAGCAATTAAACGAGAGAAGGAAAAGAATCTCTACGCGAACAGGATTATCACAAGCCGAAGGTAGCAAAAGCCTAACCTGGAGCGACAATGTCAGGAACCTCTACCTCTGGCCTATCAAGAGGAGCATCAGACTGACGGTGTCTAACAATAGCTGGAGTAGTCGAAGCTGAAAGCTTTGTCATCCCTCGACGGGGATAATCTCTAGCATAATGTCCCATCACCCCATAACTATAGCAACCCAAAAAAGCTCTACTTCGATGCACGGTGCCTGTCGACTCTAGACGGATACCAGAACCACCCGGCTGAAAGCCACCACTAACCATCCAGGGACCACCCCCACAACCCTGTGCACTACCTCTCATTGCCTGGGGACCACCCCTACTACCTTGTACCCCACCTCTGGCCGGTGGCATTGACGCCCTGGGAGATAACACCTGCTGACCCTGCTGACTGGAAGGTAGAATCGTGGGACAATCCTTAACCAAGTGCCCACGCTCCCTGCCTAATAACAGACCTTGCCAAGTGGAGTCTGATGGGATGATCCTACTGGACCTGATCGACCACCATGGCCTGCACACTCCGAAGGCAAATCCCGGAGAATATGATCCATACCCTGTCTACTCTGCTCAACATGCCCTACACAACCACTCCCAGGAACCCGTGGAGCAACTGAAACTGGCCTGGTAGATAAGAAGCAATGGAACCTATCTCTGGTGGAGAATCCCCTACCTCGAGTCTGAGAACCTCAGAAACTATCCTGGCGATGACATTTCTTAACATTACCTCCATAAGCCTCACGGCATAAACCCTCAATAGCCTACACATGATCCACTACCTGAAGAAAGGTAGTCCCTACTATAACCAAATGTTCGGTCGCCAAACGGAGTGGTGAAATCAAACCTCTGACAAAACTCTGAACCCTATCAAACTCTAAAGGTACAACCCTAGCAGTATGCCTAACCATGTCATGAAATCTCGCCTCATACTCCAATACAGACAGACAACCTTGCTGAAGAACTGGTAGTTCAACCCTAGCTGAAGCACTGCTCGTAGAACTGGGTACTGAAACACCCACCGAAGGACTTAGAGTCCTAGTCACGGTGTGCTGAAGAACTGGGGTAGCTATAAATCCAATCGGAGGCTGGGCTGACCCTACACCCCCTATCTGATGCGGTGAACCCTCATTCTGAAGTCCTGGCACTGATGGAAGCACTGAGGCAACATGCACAGAAGCCTTGACATCACCCGCTGTCAAACTCGTCTTAGGCATCTGAGAAAGAATGAAACAACTGAAGTTCAGAAGTCAATAGAGCTAGGAACGCACAATAAGGAACCAATAAGATGAAACTTTTTCTAATAATGCCCTGTAGCCTCCCACAGATAGGATACGAACGTGATCGTACCGATTCGCGAGACCTACTTAGACACGTGCTTCTGTACCATGACACGGGTGAACCTAGAGCTCTGATACCAAGCTGTCACGACCTAATTTCTCAAGTCATAATGGCACCTACAACCCCCAGTAGGCGAACCAATCCCCATAGCTCGGAACGGCTAGTAATGGGCTACTACCTAACTAAAATGCACAATAAGCAGAAATAAGAAGAATGTAAAGGTAGACAAAGCGTAAGCAAAACCCAAATATATGCATAATAAAACTACACCAACCCTAAGACTTGGTATCGATAGTACATAAGCTTCTAATAGAATACAAGTGCTAGAAGTAATAAAATACAATATAAATCTGTCTCCGAAAGTACAAGGAGCAACTGTACAACAGATGAGATGTAGACAAACCCCGACCATCAGGTGCTCACCCTAGTCTCGAACCTCCCAAAAGCTGCACGAGTCTCCAACGCAATCAACGGCGAAAGCTTAACTAATATCTACACCAGAAAGATGCAGAAGTGTAGTATGAGCACCAAGACAACGGGTACTCAGTAGGCATCATCGACCGACTGAGCGCATATAAGATATAAAAATAGTAAGTAGCAGATAGCAAGGAAGTAGTCACCGAAGCAATAGAGAAAGCATAAGGAACTAGCACGGAGAATAGAAAACCAAGGATTATAAGCATACAATGCTAGCACAGAAAACAAATATACACATAACACAGGTGTAAGAAAGAGGGACGCATCTGGGATCCTTGCAACAATAGTATATAAAAAGAGAGAGAGAGAGAGTCAGGAATATGTCGGTATACCGGTAACCTCAAGTAAAAGGAAAAGAAGGAAAGCAGTCTAACATACTTAAGATGGAATCAACAAGCATAAGGAAATCATTACACCAATCCAACTTCAAGATAGCATAAACAGGAATCTCCTCACAAGTACAACCCTAGGATGGAATAACTAACCCACAATAACTGAGAAATACTACTCAAAACCTGACAAGAATGGAACCAGAAACTCACAATCTGCTCAGAAGGCCACACAAAAGTGCCTCAATAAGATAGGACTCCTTAGCCCTCTCAATAATCACAATCCCACAACCGGAGCCTCAACAGGCTAATAATCGCTAAATCACCAAGAAACAAGGACAATAACCAGCTCTATAAAGCGACAAAAGTAATCTAAATTACCTACAATCCCAATGGCTTCCCATACAACCGAGGAACACAATCAAGTGAAAACAAACTCTCCGGCCGCCCATACAACCAGAGCGTACACTGAACATACAGCAAACAAGGGTGGAATTCGAGTGAAATATGCATGATAATGATAAGGATGGAACCGGTAATAGTAATCCTACATGCACCTCCCCCCGACACTTTAGTAGGAGGACCCATGGTGGGACATACCTGCTATACACCATCCGACACCGTATACCCCTCCTCTGGCACGCTCGGCCCTTTGGCCAGGTCCTGGAACAATAGGTCCCATGGAGGTCCCTGACCACATACAGTAACAAACATAAAATCTCAGAGAACCAGAGCCTCGAAGTACGTGCCTGGAATTGAACCAGGTCTAAAACAGTAGTAGTAATCTCAAAAGACCCTCTCAAAGGGTGCCCAAAGTATACTCGGGTCTAAATCATTGATAAAAGTCTCAATAACCCTCTCAAAGGGTGCCCAAAGCGTATCCGGGTCTAAATCAGTAAGAAATCAGGTCTAGTGCTTTGCCCAGCAGAGCCTAGTATCAGTAGGAAATTAGGGCTAGTGCTCTGCCCGACAGGGCCTAGTATCAGTAGGAAATCAGGGCTAGTGCTCTTCCCAACAGAGCCTAGTATGAGTAGGAAATCAGTGCGAGATCATCCAAAATCTCATGTCATCATTAGGTTATACCAAAAACATGCCCCCGGGGCCATGCAAGTTTAGGAAAAACCGTCTATAGTGGCTCGCAGCCAAAGTCGAAGTAAAATATACAGGGAAAACCTTTTTCATGGATGATATGCTCGCACACAAATATAAATTAGCTCAATGGTTCACAAATATTTCCTATCAGCCTGCACAGGCTCACCAGCTCTACAACAGTCATAACTAGCCTAAAAGGATATCTCTATGTCCAGGACTCGCGAATATTCCCAAATAACCCACCATCTATGTTCCAGAGTCAATACAAGGCCGCACAAGACCACAAGGGTAATATATGATACTACGCGAATACTACAAATAACGTATGAAATAAGTAGACAGAAAGGCAGACAAGGTCTGGGGTACCAACCTAATACAACCCACCCAAGGATGCTAGTTAATGCAGTTATAGCCTATATACGTAGAGTCTAGGTAGGGAAAGCCATAACCTACCTGTCGTCTGATGAATAGCTTTGGGGACAGCGTCGTCCAGGCTTGAACTTCTCCGGGAAGTTCCAAATCATGAAACCACTATCAATACAATAATCTATATGACAAAACAAGATTAACGACACCCATATTGCTATAATAATAACCGGGTCAAAATTTGGGTCACAAATGGACCCGTAGGCCCCGCAATCCAAAATCAGAAACGAAAAATACCAAAGTGTTCCATACCATCCCGGGAGCACATGCTCAAAACTTGAGCAGAAACAGATAACGATTGGGGCTTCAAAATAGCCCACAAATTATGAAATCAAATAAAGAAATTACGGGATTAAAGGATGGAATACTTACAATTTGCGACGAGGAATCAAGCATGGACGAGAAATTAATTACTCCAACGTAGATATGATCCCACAGTGATAATGGAGCTTAGAGCCTTAAAAACAATAGAGAAATGCTGATTTTTAGTGAAGAAAATGAAGAAGAAGGTATATATACATACAAGGATTTGTTCATCGCTATCGCGAAGAAAAACCTTCGAGATCGCGATGAACAAACTGCCAACTCATCGCGATCGTGAGGGTCAGCCTTTGAGATCGCGATGAACAAAGAAGTAGGGCCTTCATCGTAATTGCGAGAAAACCCTTCGAGATCGCGATGACCAAAGAATTCCTTCATCGCTATCGCGATGAACCCTTCGAGATCGCGATGAACACATTTCAGCCATACCGGCAACAGAAAACCAACAATGCTAAAAACTTCTATGGGGCAATACGGGCACAATCGGAACCCGATACTCAAGAACCAAATATGGTATTAGAGTGGAAACAATGTTCCAGACTCAATGGAATAGATGAAACTTCCATACGAGGTCCTCTCGGAGGAATGTTGACCCAAGTCAACACTAACTAACGCAAACCAAACACGAGAAATAAGCTCGGATCACCTCAGACCTAAACCAACAACTATCTTACACAGACTCGGCATTCCGGAGCTAATGACGCTGACAGAATTTCCATCCAAGGCTGTCTTCTCTGAATGTTGACCAAAGTCAACCAAACCAGCCCAACTGGCCTAAAAATACAGAACGAGAGAGAATTCCAAGCTGAAAATCTCCCGGATCCCGACCAAAGGTCCCTCTAGACCAAAGTCCATGCTTCGAAGCTAACGAAACTGTCAGAATTCTATTCGGAGCACGTTCACCAAAAATGTTGACTGAAGTCAACGATTTCAAAAGCTTAAAGCTCTAAATAAGGAATGGCCAAAAAAGACCAAACCAACAGTCTGACACCAAACTACCGGTCCCAGCAAGCTATAAATGACTTGGGGCCGCTACAGGCAAGCTCTAACGGTACAAGAAAGGCGAACACGCTTAAATGACTGGAAGGGTCATTACATTTATTTGGCGTACATTTTAAATTATTCTTAATCTTAATTATAAGCTACATTTGATAGTTTGATGGTCTTGACCCTCTAATAATTAATGTAACAAAAAAGAATGAATCAATTTTTTTTTTGAAAAATTAACTTCTAAGTAGATTACTTTTCCATAATTAATCACCATATCTGATATTTTATTTTTAAGAATGTCAAATGAATAGAAATTGCACATGACAAAGCATTTGTCTCACTAACATAAAGTGAATTGAATGGGAGTCAAGTCTACTGATGCCAAGTTCAAGAAGTATTAGAACCAGGCAAAATTTGACGTGTACACCGAATATAATGTGTTCAGTTTAGGGGGTTTCAAGGTACTGTGCTAACTTTATCGTTTTTATCTGTTTTATTCTTTAATCATCCGATTTTTTCAATTCACTAGCTCAACTATCCAGATCCACACCATTTTTTTAATTTTTTAAATTGATTTGTGGAGTTCGGAGCTCTTTCATTATTTTAAATAAGTTTGTACAAAGTTGGCCCAATTTAACCCAAAAAAGCAAATAAAAGCAAAAATAAAAAATATTCGATCCGGCCCATTAAGAAAATCCGCCAACTTTTATAAAGTATCCCTATAAAGTAGGGTTTTCTAATTTGAGCTCCTCTTTCTCCTCCTTCATATCGCCGCTTGGAGCTTATCAGAACTCGACTCTCCATTTCTTTTGTTGTGGATCATCAACCTTTTCCTCTTGATGTCGTTGCATCTCTTTTTTCTCAACTCGCAGAAGTAAGTTTTCTTTCCTTTTTTCATTTTTCTTCGAGTCTTTCTTTGTACGTAAAATATATTTTGAGAACTTCACCTTGTTGATGTAATTTTTTACCGTTGTTCTATTTTAGATGTATGTATGTTAATTTTTTTGGGTCAAAAATAAATATATTATAAAAACTCAAATAGACTTTAATACAAAGTTTAAATTGTCTCTAATATGTAGTTTTCCATGCAATCATTAACAAAAAGTAATATTTTATAACTAGGTGGAGTTATGAATCATAACTTATGATATAGAGCTATAATTTTTACAGACATTTTGGTAATATGAGAGTATGTTCATTGTATCTAATATTCAACGTGATTTTCTAATGAGATCACCAAAGATGTCAAAGTGCAAAAGGCAGAAATTCATTTTCCAAAACAAGAAAGAATTTAAATTATTCTTTCTATGGCATTCTATGTTTCACTTCTGATATGTTTTTTTGTAATAATTTGAGTTCAAGCTAATAGGTACTAATATTTGCTTGTGGTTAAAATTATGCCAGCATTTTCAAGCATTTATGATTTTAGGTTCAATGTGGTATATGGTGCCCATTGTTAGAAAAATAGGCTAGTATTATTTAAAATATTTTATTTAGATTTTTTCTATTTCAAATTGTATGATAATTCATAACATAGGCCTAATTATAAGTGTGATAATTGAATATTGGGTCATGCAATTTATGTGCATGGGAGGTCTAGTGAAGCGATAAGTGTAGACTTAACTCGATGGGCCCATAATGAATTGGCCCATTAAGATTTTAATAATTGCAGCTAGGTTCACTCCTCTAAACCTATGTAAGCACCTCTCTGGATTTTTTTTGTATTATCACTAGAGACTTATGAGAGTGTGAGATTGTTGTCCCACTGACGCCACTTTAACGATAAGGGTAATAGAGAGGAAGACCTAAGTTGTTCTAAAATTCGTTATGGCTCAAATAGATATGCCGTTCGATCCTACTAAATTTTATATATTTTATGTCCTATTATCATGTTCGATCTTGAATTTGTCATGTCAAATATCTTATATGTGGTATTACAACAAAAAAAGTATGATTTAGGAATAAGATGTTATGATTAGTAGAGATTAGAATTTTCGTAATCCTGAATTTTGTTGTTGTATTTTCATGTCAAAATTTTTGCAAATTTAAACTGGGACGTTGGGGATTCTATTCCTCTTGTTGAGACATTCGATTCGATAGGTGGCTCGTCTTCAAACTCCAAGTATTAAGAGAGTAATTGTGTTTTTAAGATTTAGGGTTTATATGAACAAACTCATTTAAAATCTTCCTTAAATCTTGATTTGTGATCTGTGAAAATCTTTTCATGAATTTTATTTATGGTATAGTTGATGTCTATAATATCAATCCAATTGTAAAAAATTATTCAAAGAATGCCTCAATTTTAGATTTTTTCAAGAAATAACATCTAGATTATTTTTAGATTGTTTGGCCAAAATATTATTTACAAAAAATGAACTTTTTGGATGAATTTTATGTGATTTTCCAATGAAATTAGTTAGAAAATCACAGAAAATTCATCCAAAAAATCATTTTTAGTAAATAATATTTTGGCCAAAAAACGTAGAAGTAATCTAGAAGCTATTTCTTGAAAATAAAATAAAATTGAGTCATTCTTTGAACAATTTCTTGGAATTGAATTGATATTTTAGACATCAACTACACCATAAACAAAATTTATGACATGTTTTTTACGGATTTCATCAACAAATCAAGATTTAAGGAAGATTTTGAATGAGTTTGTTCATATAAACTCTAAATTTTGAAAATACAATTACTTCCTCAATATTTTGAGTTAGAAGATGAGCCACCGATAAAATTTATTCGAAGGTCTCAACAAGAGGAACAGAAGCCCTAAGGTCCCCGTTTGAATTTGCAAAATTTTTGAAATAAAATTACAGCAATAAAATTTGGGATTACGAAAATTCTAATATCTATAAATCATGAAATTTTAATCCTAAATCATGCTTTTTAGGTTTTGATATCACATGTAAGATATTTAACATGACAAATTCAAGATCAAACATGATAATAGGACATAAAATATATAAAAATTAATAGCATCAAACGGCGTACCTGTAGAATGGACTATGCCTTCCTTTTTATTATCCTTACCATTAAAGTGGTGTCAATGGAAAAACAATCACACACTCTCATAAATCTCTAGTTTCTATTATATAGAAGAGCAATGAGAAGGACAATCAAGGGTATCTTAGTAATTTTAACTTCATTTAAGGACAAAATTATAATTGTATTATTAATAAACAAAATAAAATTCTAGAATAATCTAATTCCTTATCAAGAGCCATGGTTGGATGACCAATGACAATTTTGTAATTCTAAATTCATTTAAGGGAAAAATTACAATTGTATAATTAGTGATCAAAGTAAAATTCTAGATTAATACAATTTTCTTTCTCAAGACCCATAAAATATCTCATTCCATTTGTTAATCACAAATAATAAGGTAATCATTTTAATTTATCTATGTTTAATTTTTACTTGCATATTTAATTATTTTACAAAAGTATATTTATTGAATAATCAAGAATGTGTTAATATCTAAAATATTTTTTCAAAATTCTATTTACGCTCTTTTGAAAAGAAATTTCAAATTGAAATTGTCACGATCCAACTACCGGGCCGTGTGGGCACCTACTCTAATCCACCTATATAGGAGAACCCTTACCACCCGAACCAACAGGCAAAGCGAAAAAGAACATAAATCATGAAATAAAACCCTTTTTAATACATGGAACTTCCTTTACAAATTTTTCAGAAAAATAAACGACTTAAAGAACTTGCGGAAAAACATTTACAATATGAGACAGCCCTCCCTAGAACCTAGTCTAAGCCGGTACAAGAGCTACTACAAGATGATACAAAAATGATTAAGACACTACTCCCATCATAGAAGCAAGAAGTAGGAGCTGCTGGAGAATCACTGTCATCCTGATCCTGTGAGACATCACCAATCCTGCAACCAGACTATACCCAAAAATGTATAGCAAGAGTAGAATCAGTACAAACACACGTACTGGTAGGCATCATCGGTCGACCTGAATGCACTCCTACCATCATATAAGAAATCAAGGTAAATACATAAGTCAAGTACTTCCACCCGTCAACATCCACCATTATCAAAACCCACTTCGGAACCAACCTTCCTATCCCTTAGACTTCCCAAGTCACCTTGTCACCTAGATTTCGCAAGTCACCTTGACATCTAGACTTCCCAAGTCACACTTACCATTAGACTTTCCAAGTCACATTTATCACCTAGACTTCCCAAGTCACACTTACCATTGCCAACATCTATTCCCATACCCGCACTACCATTTCCTTACCCAAGTCAACCGCTATGACTCAAAAACCCAGAGTAAACCCCACTACTTGGTGACGTAGACCACACCCGTCATACCGCCACCTGCTAGTATAAAACATCCCCCAACGACCCCCAAGGCCATACTCAACAAGTAACCACAACCAACATCATAACCAGACGACAAGTATCTTCCTTAACATATCAACAACACATAACAAGTCTAACCGACCTTGACAATTCTTAGTGACAATAACATATATCCTTTTTACATAACCCAAACCAAATAAGGATCCCTAGGACATCATCTACGCCAATAACATGCAACCCCGGTTCACAGAAGAACCACCTTGTCACTTCAACTCACTAACCCGGTCCTTCAAGGACCAACTATGCACTAAATAGTAATAAATCCCGGCTCTCTCAGGAACCCAACATGTAAAGATCATTTAGTACATATGTACTGAGTAAAGCAGTACAACATATAATACCAGCCAGTAGTATAATTCCAGACTCTCAGTCTACCTTTTGACTTATCAACCACAGGGGACAGGTTCAACAATAATAATAAATATGACATTTACCCTTTTTCACTACCCGGACCAATCAAAGATCCCTAGACCAACACCTAAGTGTTTACATGCGATGCCCGGTCTACCCTAAGACCATCCCCCATATTTAATTGAACAACCCGGCCTCTCAAGGACCATATGCAATATCACAAATCATAAACACAACCCGGTCCACTCATGAAACCATCAAAAGAAATACAACAAAAATAATAAACAATCCCATACCAGGCGTGGTACCCGAGCTGACCAAATAGTAACCTGTATCAGGCGTGGTACCCGAGCCAACCAATAAGTAACCTATACCAGGCGTGGTACCCGAGCGAACCAATAAGTAACCTGTACCAGTCGTGGTAGCCGATCCAACAATTAAGTAACTTGTACCAGACGTGGTACCCAAGCCAACCAATAAGTAACCTATACCAGGCGTGGTACCCGAGCAAACCAATAAGTAACCTGTACCAGGCGTGGTACTCGAGCCAACCGAATGTCACACAGAAATCCAATCAGTCACACACAATAAACAAAATACACTTGTAAACCAACAAGTAATAACACCAGTTCATTTTACAAGACTGAAAACAGGACTTTTGGACATTCCTAAATCATCCCCTAAGCAATGCAAACCATACAAATACTTAGACAAAAGTACACAAACATACAATGCATACATGAAATCAATAACCATCACCTACCCTTATTCCGGGTACATAATCTTAACCTTGAAATCCCGTCCGAAGACTAACCCCGGTTCACCCCTTAACACCCACTAGTAGATACACCTATTGCTGACCCTCCTCCTAGGACCGAAATACAACATAGAGAAACCTCCCCTAACCTTGGTAATACCGCCATTTATGATGTTCTACTTTTTATACCAATTTATTTCCCGGAACTTTCATTTCTTTCACAGTTATTTAATTACCAAACCCTTTCGGTTCCCCGAACCTTCCCGACATTATAGTCCCTGGATTGTATTTTCATACCCCACCTAATTAAGCATAACAACCCGAATTATTACAACATATTATACAAATCAACCATCTCTAGTTTAACCCATTCAACCAAACAATTCTCCTCCAGACTCCGTGCCCAAAGGCCTAGGCATGGATTCTCCCTTTCAATCTATACAACAAGTATGAAATAGAAGCAGGTCAATCTACTCAATATAGAAAACCTAGCCTACCTGGATGCTGAGAAGTTGTTCCATGCCCTTTATGGCTCTGTGAAGGTGTTCCTTGACGATTCTACAGGCCCGAATCCATGGTTTCGCATCCTTTCAGCCAGAATCACTCCCACTATGGCTCCCAAGCGTTGGAGCAGCCTAGGAGGGTTCTTGGAGTAACCCTCATCTGTTTTAGGGTTGAATGAGAGAGAATGAAAATATAAAACCCATTTTTGAGTTTTTTGATCCCGTCGCTCCCCTATAGCGGTCCACGCTCAGCTATAGCGGTACCGCCGTAGCAAAACCTACCGTTATAGCGGTGCTGATCGGCATTTACTTCTGCTATAGCTGTAATTTCTCTGCTATAGCGGAGGTCTCTATGGCGGTGTGCCAACTGCCGTAGTGGTTGACACGGGCTAGAAAGTTGTAAAGCCTTTCAAAAGGGTCCATTTTACAACACACTTAATTTCCTGACGTTCCAGAACAACCCCTTCACGTCAACCTCGATTCTGGGAGTTCTACTTACCCGAATTCGATTCTGAATAATCCCCCAGACTCCTTTATGTCTTAGCTAAATGGAAAATTAGCTCAAATCAAGACACTTAACCAATCATTACCCGTATTGCCCTAGACCATACCTCGCTCTAAAACCGGCCGAGACTAGCATAGCCCAAAATTTTCAACTCCCTAATCTGGAAGTTTTTTGACTTGAAATATGGCACAAAACGTTTACCCGTAATGACGAACCCGGTCATTACAACAGATACTAATTTACCCATCGTTCATCCCCGAATGATCTCTAAGGCAGAAAGAGAAGAAGGAGCCTGCCCCCTGAACCTTAACGCCCTATCGTGATAGCATAAAACCTTACGTAAACCACCAAAACTTCCTAATCCCTTGGTGTACCCATCTCAATCAAAATTCAACTCACTCCCGCTCTATTAAGGAATTCCTTCCTTCGAGCTGCACAAGGCTAACTAGATTACTCCTCCCCGAGTGCCCATGAAATCCGAGGCCTCATCAAAACACCGGAGCAAAAGAAACTTAATTAATGAACAAACAGGTTTCCATGCCAAGGGGACTAGGTCCTACCATGGCATTCCTTTTTCTTGCTATACTCGGAGTTCTTCTAACTTGAACTCCATCCCGGAAGCTTTCTATGGGGTACTATGCCTCTCGCATATCATAATATCACCTTACTCCTGTCAACACTGTGCCCTGAGATACAATGTATCTCTAAACCATGCAACAACAAAAATTCCATTGGAACTCATCCTAGCTTGAGGTTTTCTTCAACTCTCGTCTTAGGAGGAATTCTACCCGGGCACTTACACCATAACCAATGCTATGGCGAGCACACCCCCACCACTCAACTGACCCTACCACTAAGGATCAACAATAATAAACCAGCCAAATCACCCTCATGACCTAAGCTTATGAGCAATGTCCCACACTACTCAGTCAAATACGGGTCATTTTGCCAAATTCTACATAGGTGACTATTCCCACCAGTGGTAAATCAAAATTTCACCAATACCCCGGGTTATCATATCTACCCTTTCCTTTTATTGCGCATGGATGCTAAATAATTCCTGCAATAGCTCGCAGCTCAAATAATGATTTAAAATAATCTGGGAATGAAAAATAAAACAGGGGAAACATGACAAGGACTATGCCCTGCCCATCCCGCTATAGCGGCTTGCACACTACTATGGCGACCCCCAACAATAGCAGTTCAGAAAATTTACCATTCTCTGCAAAATTCCCTCATTCCCCTTCCCTGTTTTCACAGTAACACATGAAATCACGTTACAGTCTTTAAACATAACCTCAAGACCAACCTCAACTATGCCTAGTTGAGAATTTAGCACCACATTATCATAAAATCAATTATGAAACACCCCATAACCGCACACAATATCACATTCCCTCTATCGTGCACTACTAGTCCCCCTTTTCCCTTTCTATGGTTCCCAACCAATCCTGACTGTCCCAAAATCAAAACTTCCCCACAGTCATCAATTCTTTTTGTCCCCTTACCAAATCAACGATAAGTTTATACCCGAATGTAATACAAAACATTCCAATTAAAGCATACCGCAATTTATCCCTAAAGCAAATCACAAACTTTAAAGTCAGAATAAATTTTCTTAAGTCACAATCGCGAGTTACCACAAAAAATTTCTTACCGCAATTCTCGCTATCAAGCAAATAATAGCCCTTTTCCCCATGGTTCCCAACCAATCCTGACTGTCCTAAAACCGGAGTTTCCCTACAGTCATAAACCTTGTTCCATTAACATTTTTACCAATGACAAGTCCATTTTCGAATTGTAATACCACTTTACTGATCACTTCAAGTACATATAAAAAGTTATTACTAACCAAAGCACACAAAATCAAGTTATGACTCCTCCCGGACCAAAATATTCACAACAAATCAAACAATTGCACACCAGACATTTGCAGTTATTCAAACAACCTCGATACACATAAGCACAATCTCAAGTCTCAAGCTTAAACACTCAATCAAATCAGTTTCATTACCTTTTATTTGCCTCATGGATGACCGTTAGCTGATCCATCCATACCTTTACATAGACTCCCCGGCCAGATACTAATTGGAACCTTCCCAGTTCCAATTTCCCTTTCTTGTGTCATCTCAATAGGAGTCAAATGACATCCTTTTTCCTTGTCGAGATACCAATTGAAATCGAGAGATACCAATCGGACTCAACCCATACAAGCAAGTGACAACCCACACGAAAGGAATGAAAAAATAGAGATATTTCCTAGAATGTTTCATAGCTTCCCAAAGATTAGATTGGACGTCAACACACCAATCCGCAAGACTCTATTCGATATTTTGCTCTTGTACTGGGAGACCGGTAACGTGGGCTCTGATACCATTTGTCACGACCCAACTACTGAGCCGTGCAGGAACCTACTCTAATCCACCTATATAGGAGAACCCTTACCACCCGAACGAATATGCAAAGCAGAAAAGAACATAAATCATGAAATAAAACCCTTTTTAATATATAGAACTTCCTTTACAAAATATTCAGAAAAATAAATGACTTAAAGAACTTGCGGAAAAACATTTACAATATGAGACAACCCTCCCTAGAACCTAGTCTAAGCCGGTACAAGAGCTACTACAAGATGATACAAAAATGAAGAAGACACACCTCCCACCATAGAAGCAAGAAGTAGGAGCTGCTGGAGAATCAACGTCATCCTGAACTTGTGAGACATCACCAACCCTGCAACCAGACTATACCCAAAAAGGTATAACAAGAGTAGAATCAGTACAAACACACGTACTAGTAGGCATCATCGGTCGACCCAAATCCACTCCTACCATCATATAAGAAATTAAGGTAAATACATAACCATTATATAAGAAATTAAGGTAAATACATAAGTCAAGTACTTTCACCCGTCAACATCCACCATTATCAAAACCCACTTCGGAGCCAACCTTCCTATCCCTTGGATTTCCCAAGTCACCTTGTCACCTAGACTTCCCAAGTCACCTTGACACCTAGACTTCCTAAGTCACACTTACCATTAGACTTCCCAAGTCACATTTATCACCTAGACTTCCCAATTCACACTTACCATTGCCAACATCGATGCCCATACCCGGACTACCATTTACTTACCAAAATCAACCGCTATGACTCAACAACTCGGAGTAAACCCCACTACTTGGTGACGTAGACCACACCCGTTATACCGGCACCTGCTAGTACAAAACGTCCCCCAACGACCCCCAGGGACATACTCAACAATTAACCACAACCAACATAATAACCAGATGACAAGTCTTCTCCTTAGCTTATCAACTGCACATAACAAGTTTAACCGACCTTGACAATTCTTAGTGACAACAACATAGATCCTTTTTACATAACCCGGACCAAATAAGGATCCCTAGGATATCATCTACTCTAGTAACATGTGTAACAACTGGGTCCATCATTACGGGAAAACCTTTTGTGTCAATTTCAGAGTTAGAAAATTCCTGATTTGGGAGTTTGAAATTCTGGGCTAGGCTAGTCTCGGCCGGTTTAGGAGTGAGGTATGGTCTAGGGAAATATGGGTAAGGATTGGGTTGGATGTCTTGTTTTGAGATAGTTTTCCTTTTAGCTAACACATAAAGGAGTCCAGGGGACTTTTAGGAATTGAATTCGGGTAAGTAGAACTCCCAGAATCGAGGTTGACGTGAAGGGGTTGTTCCGGGACGTCGGGAAAATAAATGTGTTATAAAATGGACTAATTTTGGAGATTTTATGACTTTCTGTGCTATGTGAACTACGACTTCTATGGCATGGTGACCTCCGCTATAGCGGAAAAATTACCGCTACAGCGAAAGTCAAGTCGGTCAACCTCTGCCATAGCGGTTGACTCCACCACGGTGGTACCGCTATACAGGAGCGGACCGCTATAGTGGAGCATGATGGAATTTAATGCAGAAACTTCCCCAAAAACATTCAGTTTTCACAAATTCGTTTGGGAGAAGGGCTAGGGAGATTTCAGGCATTTTCCCTCTATTCTTCATTGTTTTTTTCCCTATGGTAAGGTTTCTATTGCCCGAACTCCGTAATACTTTTCCTATGCAGTAGAATTGCTAGTAGTAGACTTGGGGAAAGGTTTGGAATGACTTAGAGAGGGTAGAATTCGGGGAAAAAGGGGGATTCTATGTGTAGAAGTTCTTGGGTGTTGCTAAATTTACTGTTTTATGATAATGTGACCTTAATTTCCTAATTTTTATCCATAAAAATGGTAGACTAAGGAGAATTAATGGTGAAAAAGCCCAGGAAGAGGGTGGGATGATCATGATTGGCCTGGGATTTGGGATTTGGTGTAATCCGAGTAATGTACAAGCCTTGTGTATTAATTTAGTCCTTGTATATTATTTAAGACCGAGAACAAGCAAGAACTTCGACAAGCGGGAAAGCTCCGGTTGAGTAAAAGTTGGATCAATTCGAAGTAGGTGATGGTTAACGATTCTTGTGAATGTTGTATATTTGTGTTCTCTTATCTAAGTGTTTATATGAGATTCATTGCTTAGGGAATTGTTTAGGAATGTCTAAGGGTCCTGTTTTACAGTCTGGTAAATTGAACTGTATGTTTGCTTGTTGGTTTACAAGTTGATTGTTCATTATTGTGATTGTGGATTGACTGACATTTGATTGGCTCGGGTACCACTCCTGGTATGGGATAACACTAACGGTTGGCTCGGGTACCACGCCTGGTATGGGATATACTAACGGTTGGCTCGGGTACCACGCCTGGTACATGATATACTAACGGTTGGCTCGGGTACCACGCCTGGTATGGGTTTACTTTACTGCATTTGTTGCATGAATATTGGTTGCATCGTGTCATTTGGTATTGGTTCCATAAGTGGACCGAGTTTAGTTATTGAACTGTGATAGTGCTTATGGTCCTTGAGTGGCCGGGAATATTGTTATATCTGATTGAGTTGGTTTTGGTGCATACCGGGTTGTTCATTTAACACTTAGGTGTTGATTAGAGGGGATCCAGGGTGGGACCAGGCTATATAAAAAGGATTGTCTATTGGTTATATTTGATTGTTGATCATAGTCATAGAAAGGTGCATTACATGCAGGGACAAGTTAGGATGAGACTTCTAGTCTAGGGATGCCTCCTGTATTATTGCATGTTTTTCCTGTACTTACACTTGATTTGTTGTACTGTTCATACACTGTTTTATTTGGAACTAACTGATAATCCTACCAGTACACAGTGGTGGTGTACTGATACTACACTTGCTTTTCTTTTTGTGAGGACAGGAAATCTTCCAGCGGCTGATACGCAACCTCATTTGTAGTCGTAGTATTTCCAGACTTCAAGGGTGAGCTGCTTCGATTAAGCTGCCTTGAATCTATCTTTAGAGTTGTAGCCCACTTGTTTTGGGCTTAGACTATTTCCTTATTTGGGGATTGCATCCCCGTATACTAGACATTTGGTAGATTGTTTTGGTACTGCGACTTTCAGATTCTAGGGGGTATTTTTCCGCAGGTTAAGTTAATGAAGTTGTTTCCTTATTATTGATTTCTAGTTTATTTTCTGCATATTGGTTTTAAGCTGTTAGAATGGTTAAGTTTGGGGAAGTGATGGTTCGCTCACCTGGGGGATGGGTGAGTGCCACTCACGGTGGTCTGGGTCATGACAAAGATAGGATCAGAGCCCTAGGTTCGTTGATCTCATCGTACCAAAACAGGTCTAGTAGAGTCTTGCAGAATGGTGCAGGGACATCCGTACTTTTCTTTGAGAGGCTATGTGACTTTAGGATACTATCTCTTCTATCTTCCATCGTGCTATAACTTGATTCCAATTGGTATCTTGTGATACAAATTGGTATCTGACTCTTTCACTCTTCTATCCACAGATGGTTAACATAAGAAATAATAGAGCTAGACCGGCGGTCCGAGCAGCAGGTCCGACTGTCCGTGGTAGAGGCAGGGGAAGGGACAGAGGACGCGAGTAGAGCCACGCCCGCCAGGGGTGGAGCTCAGGCTGCTGCAGGAGAGCGAGAAGCAACCCCTCCCCCACCTCAGGAATAGGTGTTCGAAGATGTGGAAGTGGTTATGGAGGATGATGGGGCACAGGCTGAGGCAGAGGCGGCACCGACTGGAGGTGCAGGCCTTCCTTCTATGACACCAAAAGTATTTCAGCAGGCTTGGAACATCTTGATTGGTCTAGTTTGTGTTGGGGCCATACCCACAACACTTGTAAATCAGGCTCTGGGCACTCAGCCAGAAGATCCTATGGCTCCTAGAATGGATGCAGCTTTAGGCACAGGTGACTTCTTCAGGCCAATGCTAGGCCCAGTGATGACAGGGAATGAACATGAGATGCTGACCAAGTTTCTCAAGCTGAAACCTCCTACGTTTCAGGGTACTGACAGGGAAGATGCTTATGAGTTCATACTGGATTGTTATGAGAGGCTGCACAAGCTGAGCATTGTGCAACAATATGGGGTGGAGTTTGTCACATTCCAGCTGCAGGGTGATGCCAAGCAATGGTGGAGGTCTCATTTTGCTACGCAGTTGCTGGGCTCCGAGGAGGAGCGGGTTCAGTTGTTTATCAAGGGTCTGAATACTGAGCTTCAGGTGCTGTCTGTGCATATGACTTCTTCAGGGAAGGGCTTTAATGATGTGGTGGAATATGTGAAGAAACTTAAGGGAGTCAGGCAGGCGGGGCAGGCTAAGGTGTTAGCCAAGAAGCCCCGGAATGAGGGAAATTATGGTGGTTTATACTCCAGGGGTCAGAATCAGCAGGTATACTCGGTCGTCTTATTCAGTCAGCTCTGCCAACTACTACAGGTGGTCGTCTGGGAGCTAATCAACAGTTTTCAGCTCCTAGAGGCCAGGGAGATTCTTATTTATCTGCTAGAAGGCCTGCACCTTATCGTGGTTGCTTCCATTGTGGTGATTTGGGACACTTTAAGAGGGAGTGCCCTCATATGCAGACTGGTAATCAGGTTCAGCAGCAGCCCAAGGCTGTGGTCCTGGCAGGTAGAGGTGGTCATGCTAGAGGTCATCCATAGGGTGGGCGAGGTAACTTTCAGGGGGGCCAGGGAGATAGAGGGAACGGCGGCGCGGGTAGGGGTATGGGGCAACCAGCTAGGAAGGTTGCCCGGATTGATGACCGAGCTCACTGCTATGCATTTCCAGGGAGGACCGAGGCTGAGGCATCAAATTTAGTAATCACAGATACCATTCTCGTCTGTGATAAAATAGCTTCGGTGTTATTTGACCCAGGTTCTATATATTCTTATGTGTCTGTGAGTTTTGCGTTGGGTCTGAACTTTGTATGTGATATCCTTGATTCCCCTATCCATGTTTCCACCCCGGTTGGAGAGTGTGTGGTTGTGACTCATGTTTATCGTGGCTGTTCTGTTGTGTTTGTAGGGTTGCACACTTGGGTAGACCTAGTAATTTTGGAGATGGTTGATTTTTATATTATCTTGGGCATGACCTGGTTATCCCCTTATCATGCTATATTAAATTGTAACACCAAGACGGTAGCTCTAGAGATTCCGGGTAAGGATAGGCTTGAGTGGGAAGGTGTGTACAGGCCTAAGCCAGGTAAGATCATATCATTTGTTCAGGCTGGAAAGCTGGTGGGAAAGGGGTGCCTAGCCTTCTTGTCTCATATCTGGGATGATAGTGTGGAGTCCCCATCTATTGAGTCAGTTCCAGTTGTTTCTAAGTTTCAAGAGGTGTTTCTAGCGGATTTGCTTGGTATGCCTTCAGACAGGGATATAGACTTTTGTATTGATTTGGAGACAGGCACCCATCGCATATCCCTTCCTCCATATCGTATGGCTCCGGTAGAGTTAAGGGAACTTAAGACTCACCTGCAGGAACTCCTAGACAAGGGATTTATCCATCCTAGTGCTTCACCTTGGGGTGCTCTGGTCTTGTTCGTAAAGAAAAAGGATGGTAGTATGTGGATGTGCATAGATTATAGGCAGTTGAACAAGGTTACCATCCAAAATAAGTACCCTCTACCCCGTATTGATGATCTATTTGACCAGCTATAGGGCGCGTTGGTGTTTTCAAAAATTGACTTGAGGTCGGGGTATCATCAGTTAAAGATTAGGCCTGAGGACATTCTTAAGACTGCTTTTAGGACTCGGTATGGACATTACGAGTTCTTAGTGATATCATTTGGGTTGACCAATGCGCCGACAACATTCATGAGTTTGATGAATGGGGTTTTTAAGTCGTGCCTGTATTCCTTCATTATTGTGTTTATCGATGATATTTTGATCTACTCCAAGAGTAGGGAGGAGCATGCTAATCATCTTCGCATTGTGTTGGACATATTGAGACGTCAAAAGCTTTATGCGAAGTTCACCAAGTGTAAGTTCTGGTTGACTTCGGTAGCATTCTTAGGGCATGTAGTGTCAGAGAAGGGGGTGATGATAGATCCCTAGAAGATAGAGGCAGTCAAGAGTTGCGCCCGGCCTAGCTCTGTGACTGAGGTGAGGAGTTTTGTTGGTCTTGCAGGTTATTACCGGAGGTTTGTCAAGAATTTTGCCTCCATTGCTACTCACTTGACAAGGCTGACATAGAAAGAGGTACTGTTTGTGTGGTCCGACAAGTGCGAGGAGAGCTTCCAAAAGCTCAAGACACTTCTGACCATGGCTCCTATTTTGTCCTTGCCGGTTGAAGGTAAAGACTTTATTGTTCACTGTGATGCTTTACATTCCTGTTTGGGTGCTATGTTGATGCAGAATAGGAATGTGATAACCTATGTTTCTAGGAAGTTGAAGGTGCACGAGAGAAACTATCCTACTCATGATTTAGAGCTGGCAGCGATGGTCTTTGCACTCAAGATTTGAGACACTATCTCTATGGTGTCAAGTGTGAAGTGTTCACTGGTCATCGCAGTCTGCAACATGTCTTCACTCAGAAGGATTTGAACCTGAGGCAGAGGAGGTGGATGGAATTGTTGAAGGATTACGAGGTGACTATTCAGTACCATCTGGGTAAGGCTAATATGGTGGCAGACGCATTGAGCCGGAAGACAGCTAGCGTGAGCAGTTTGGCTTGTTTGGGGGTGTCCAAACTACCACTGGCAATGGAAATTTAGGCATTGGAGTCAAAGTTCATGCACTTGGGTATTTCAGAGCAAGGTGGGATCTTGGCCAGTGTTGAGGTCAAATCCACCTTCATAGAGGAGATAAAGGCCAAGCAGTTTCAGGATCCGAAACTGAGTAAGCTCTGGGGTAAGGTAATATCTGGGGAATCCAGGGACGTCGCGCTAGACTCTGGTAGAGTACTAAATTTTAGAGAGAGGATTTGTGTTCCTCATGTTGATAATATAATTCAGAAAATCTTGGCAGAAGCTCACGGTTCGCGGTACTCAATTCATCCGGGTGTGACCAAAATGTACAGGAACTTGAGACAGCATTACTGGTGTCCCAGGATGAAAAGGGATATAGTGGATTTTGTATCCAAGTGTCAGAACTGTCAGCAGGTAAAATATGAGCATCAGAGATCTGCAGGACTACTTCAGAGAATGCCAATTCTAGAGTGGAAGTGGGAGAGGATAGCCATGGATTTCATGATAGGTCTTCCCAATACGTTGGGGAAGTATGACTTAATTTGGGTCATTGTTGACAGGCTGACCAAGTCCGCGCATTTCATTCCGGTCAAGGTAGATTACAATTCGCAAAAATTGGATAAGATCTACGTGAAGGAGATTGTGAGATTGCATGGGGTGCTACTGTCCATCATTTCAGACAGGGGTACGCAGTTCACCTCTAAGTTTTGGGGTAAGTTGCATGAAGAGTTGGGTACACAACTCACCTTTAGTATAACCTTCCATCCTCAGACAGATGGTTAGTCTGAGAGGATGATACATGTATTGGAGGACATGTTGAGAGCATGTGTGATAGACTTTGGGGGTTATTGGGACAAGTTTTTGCCATTGTGTGAGTTCGCATAAAACAATAGCTACCACTCCAGTATTGACATGGCTACATTCGAGGCTCTGTATGGAAGGAGTTGTAGGTCACCGATTGGGTGGTTTGAGGAAGGCGATATGAATCCTTTGGGCGTAGACTTGGTAAGGGAAGCGCAAGAAAAGGTAAGAGGTATTCAGGCCAAGTTACTAGCTTCCTAAAGCAGGCAGAAGGAATATACGAATCGTAAGGTCCGGGACATGGAATTTCAGGTTGGTGAACAAGTGTTGCTAAAAGTGTCATCAATGAAGGGAGTTATGCGGTTCAGTAAGAAGGTCATGCTCAGCCCTCGGTTCATCAGTCCATTTGAGGTTCTAGAGATTGTGGGGCCAGTGGCTTGTAAGTTAGCACTGCCGCCTAGTTTGTTGGGTGTCCATCCGGTATTCCATGTATCCATGCTTAAGCGATACCATGGGGATATGTAATGACCGGGTTCGTCGTTACGGGTAGTCCAATCATGCCAAGTTTTAGAGTTAGAAATATTCTGGTTTGGGAGTTTGAAATTCTGCGCTAGGCTAGCCTCGGTCGGTTTTGGAGCGAGGTAGAGTCTAGGGAATATCCAGGTAAAAACAGGTTTAGGTGTCTTGGATTGAGCTAGTTTTCCACATATCCAAGACATAAAAAAGTCCGAGGGACTTTTCGGAATCGCTTTTGGGTAAGTAGAACGCCCAAAATTGCATTTGATGTGAAAGGGTTATTTCGGGACGTCGGGGAAAACAAGTGTGTTGTGAAATGGCCAAAACTGGCAAAGGACTTTCTGCTCGTGACGAGCACTGTCACGTGCGATAGCGGCCACTGCTATAGCAGTAGAAATTAACGCTATAGCAGCAGTCAAGGGGCGGTCTACCCACTTAAGACCGCTATAGCGACAGATGACTGCTATAGCGGGACCGCTACAGCGGAGCGGGGACCGCTATAACAGGCCGATGGGTTTTTAATGTAAAAATAACCCTCAAAACATCAGAATTTCACAAGTTTGTTTTAGGAGAAGGGCTGGGCGAATTTAGGCGATTTTCTTCATTCCTCCACTAAAAATCGTTCCTAAGGTAAGGTTTTCGTTCCCCACACTTTGTAATATGTTTCCTATGCGGTAGAATTGCTAGGAGGGAAATTGGAGAAAAGTTGGAATGAACTAGGGATGATGGAATTCGGGGAAGAAGGGGGGGTTCCAAACATGTATGTTCTTAGGTGTTGATTTAAGTATGTTAAAATGATCATAGGCTATTGAATTTCCTGTTTTGTCCGTAAAAAAATGATAAGACTAGGAGAATTAATGGTGGAAAAGCCCGGGAAAAGGGTGGAATGATCATGAGTGGCCTGGGGTTTAGGGATTTGGTATAATCCAGATAATGTACAGTCCTGTATGTTAATTGTATGTATTATGTGTTATTTTTAGACGAAGAACACGAGAGGAATTCAGAACACGGGAAAGCTCGGGATGAATAGAGCTTGGAACATTTCGAGGTAGGTGACGGCTTTCGTATTTCTGTGAAGTGTATATTCATTGTACTCATTGTCTAAGTAATTGTGTGCATTACATTGCATAGGGAAATTGTGTGGAATGTCTAAGTTTGGTTTACAGTCTATGTTTGAATGGTTTTTACTTGTTGGATTTACAAGGGGTGTGCATTCATCTATTGACTGTTGTTGTTGACATTCGGTTAGCTCAGGTACCACGCCTGGTACGGGTATAACACATGGTTGGCACGAGTACCACGCCTGGTACAGGAATAACATTCGGTTGGCATGGGTACCATGCCTAGTACGGGTTTACTTTATTGCATCTTGCATTGTTTCATTGACTATTGTATTGCATTGGTTGATATTGGTTTCGTGAGAGGACCGGGTTATTTTACTGAATGTGATACTTGATATTGGTTCTGTGAGTGGACCGGGTTGTTTTACTGGATGTAATACTTGGTAATGGTTCCGTGAGTGGACCGGGTTGTTATTGAAAAGTGCTATTGGTTGGTGGTCGTTGAGTGGCCGGTAACTGTTGTATGACTGTTGAGTTGGTCTTGGGTTAGGCCGGGTAAATCACTACTTGTGGTATTGTCTAGAGGGGATTCCAGGGTGGGTTCGGGCTAGACGGTAAGGTATGGTTATGGTTCCTTATTGGTGGAATAGAACTGTAAGAGATGGATTCATGTGGTAACGACTAGGTAGAGACCTGTAGTCTTGAGATGCCTGTGATTTTTGTTGCATGTTTGCCATACTTGTTACTGGATTTTGCGTACTATTTATATACTGTTTTCTTGAATACTGGCTGATGATCCTACCAATACATAGTGGTGGTGTACTGATACTATACTTGTCTTTCTTTTGTTCAGTACAGGAAATCTTCTAGCGGCTTAGACAAGACCTCAGATTTAGAACTGATATTTCCGATCTTCAAGGGTGAGCTGTCGATTCGAGCTACCTTGGGATTATCATTAGGGTTTTAGTCCATTTGTTCGAACTTAAAAACTATTTTCTTATTTTGTTTGGGGTTCCATCCCCATACTCTAGATTTGGTATTAGTCTACCCAAGTATGTAACCCGACAAACACAACAGAACAGTCACGATATACATAAGTCACAACCACCGACTCTCCTACTGGGGTAGAAACATAGATAGGGGAATTAAGGATATCGCAATTCAAATTCAGACCCAATGCAAAACTAACAGACATATAAGAATATATAGATCCTGGGTCAAATAATACTGAGGCCATTTTATCATAGACAAGAATAGTACATGTGATCACCGCATCTGAGGCTTTTTCCTCAGTCCTTCCTAGAAAAGCATAGAAATATGCCCGATCATCAATCCGTGAAACTTCCCAGGCTGGCTGCGCCGCACCCCAGCCTTCGTCGTTGTTCCCTCGGTCTCCCCAGCTTCCCTGAAAATTACCTCGCCTACTATGTGGATGAACCCTAGCATTACCACCTCTGCCTGCAGGAACCACTACTCTAGTCTGCTGCTGACCCTGATTACCAGCCTGCCTATATGGACACTCCCTCTTAAAGTGGCCCAATTCACCATAATGAAAGCAACCACGGTCCAAAGTAGGCCTGCTAGCTGATGTATAAGATGTCCCTTGGCCTCTAGGAGCTGAAGACTGAGCTCCTTGATGACCACCTGTAGTAGCTGGTAGAGCTGACTGAATAGGACGGGCCGAGTAAGCCTACTGATGCTGGCCCCTGGAGTACGAACCACCAAAATTTCCCTCATTCCGGGGCTTCTTGGCTAAAGCCTTAGCCTGCCCCGCTTGCCTAACTCCCTCTATCTTCTTCACATAATCCACCACATCATTAAAACCCTTTCCTGAAGAAGTCATATGCACCGACAGTACCTGCAAATCACTATTTAGACCTTTGATAAACAACCAGACCCGTTCCTCCTCTAAACCCAATATTTGTGTAGAAAAACAAGACAACGCATGGAACTTAGCCTCATAAGATGAGATCGACACTCAACATGAGACCTCCACCACTTCTTGGCATCATCCTGCAGCTGAAAAGTGACAAACTCCACCCCATGCTGACGTACAATACCCAATTTGTGCAACCTCTCATGGCAATCCAGGATGAACTCATAAGCATCCTCCTTGTCTGTATCATGAAACATCAGAGGTTTCATCTTAAAGAACTTAGTCAGTATCTCAAGCTCATTACCTGCCATCATTGGGCCTAGCATTGGCCTGAGGAGACCATTTGTGCCCGAAGCTGCATCCATCCTTGGCGCTGTCATAGTAATCACTGGCTGAGTATCCAAGGCCTGATTTGCATAAGCCGTGGGTATGGATCCATCTCCAACCAACCCAGTCAAAATATCCCACACCTACCTGAAAGCTTCTGGTGTCATATTAGGAAGGCCTGCACTCCCAACCGGTGCCGCCTCCTCCTGAGCTCCTCCATCCTCCACAACCACTTCTTCAACGTCCTCAGCCACCTGATCCTGAGGTTAGGGAGGGGTTACCTCACGTGTAGGAGCAGTAACTCGAGCTCCACCCCTGGCGGGTGCGGCTCCAGCTCGTCCCCTGCCCCTTCCCCTACCTCTGCCGCGAACAGTCGGGCCCGCTGCTGGGACTGCTGGCCTTGCTCTGTTATTCCTTGTAGTAACCATCTGCGGACAGAAGAGTGAATGAAGTTAGATACCAATTCGTATCAGCAGATACCAATTGGAATTGAGTTATAGCACGAAGGAAAAGAAGAAGAGATAGTTTTTCCTAAAGACCCATAGCCTCTCAAGGAAAAGTACGGACGTCTCCGCACCATTCCGCAAGACTCTACTAGACCTATTTGGTACAATGATATCAATGAACCTAGGCTCTAATACCATCTTTGTCATGAACCAACCCATCGTGAGTAGTACCCACCCAACCCCCGGATGCGCGAACCAATAGAGTTCCACCCTTGCCTAGACTAATAGCCTAAAACCAGCAGAAATCAAAGTAAACTAGCAATGAAAAGAAGATCAACTACTCAGAAACTTATCATAACTAATAATCTGCAGAAAATCCCACCTAGGAACTGAAAGTTATCGTACCAAACATCGTAATTCTGGATTTGGCTGATTTTGATATTATCTTGGGTATGACCTGTCTATCTCCTTATCATGCTGTGTTGAACTGTAACACCAAGACTGTAGCTCTAGAGATTCTGGGCAAGGATAGGCTAGAGTGGGAAGGTGTGTACAGGCCTAAGCCAGTTAAGATAATATCGTTTGTCCAGGCTAGAAAGCTAGTGGGGAGGGGGTGTCTAGCCTTCTTGGCTCATCTCTGGGATGATAGTGTGGAGTCTTCTCCTATTAAGTCAGTTCCAGTGGTTTCTGAATTTTTAGAAATGTTTCCAGCGGACTTGCCTGGCATGCCTCCGGACAGGGATATAGATTTCTGCATTGATTTGGAGCCAGACACTCATCCCATCTCTATTCTCCCGTATAGAATGACTCCGGCAGAGTTAAGGGATCTTAAGACTCAGCTGCAGGAACTCCTAGATAAAAGATTTATACGTCCCTGTGCTTCACATTGGGGGGCTCCGGTTTTGTTTGTGAAAAAGAAGGATGGTAGTATGCGGATGTGCATAGACTACAGACAGTTAAACAAGGTGACCATACAGAATAAGTATTCTTTACCCCGGATAGATGATTTGTTTGACCAGCTTCAGGGTGCATCGGTGTTTTCAAAACTTTACTTGAGGTCGGGGTACCACCAGCTAAAGATTAGGCCTGAGGATATTCCAAAAATTGCTTTTCGAATTCGATATGGATATTACGAGTTTCTAGTAATGTCGTTTGGTTTAAACAATGCGCCTGCAACATTCATGAGTTTGATGAATGGGGTGTTTAAGTCCTACTTGGATTCTTTTGTTATCGTGTTCATTGACGATATTTTGATCTACTCTAAGAGTAGGGAGGAGCATGCTGATCATCTTCGCATTATGCTGGACATCTTGAGGCACCAAAAGCTTTATGCAAAATTCACTAAGTGTGAGTTTTGGTTGACTTCTGTGGCATTTTTGGGGCATGTGGTGTCAGAAAGGAGGGGTGATGGTGGATCCCCAGAAAATTGAGGCAGTTAAGAGTTGTGTCCGGCCCAACTCTGTGACAGAGGTGAGAAGTTTTATTGGGCTCGCGGGGTACTACCAGATGTTTGTGAAGAACTTTGCTTCTATCGCTACTCACCTGAACATGCTGATACAAAAGGAGGTACCATTTGTGTGGTTCGACAAGTGCGAGGAGAGCTTCTAAAAGCTCAAGACACTTTTGACCACGACTCCTATATTGTCCTTGCCGGTTGAAGGTAAAGACTTTATTGTTTACTGTGATGCTTCACATTTTGGTTTGGGTACTGTGTTGATGCAGGATAGAAATGTGATAGCCTATGCGTCCAGGCAGTTGAAGGTGCATGAGAGGAATTACTCGACTCACGATTTAGATTCGGTAGCGGTGGTTTTTGCTTTGAAAATCTGGAGACACTACCTTTATGGTGTCAAGTGTGAAGTATTCACAGATCATCATAGTCTGCAACACATTTTTTCACTCAGAAGGATTTGAATCTGAGGCAGAGAAGGTGGATGGAGTTATTGAAAGATTATGATGTGACCATTCAGTACCATCCGTGTAAGGCTAATATGGTGGCAAACACATTAAGTCGGAAAACTATTAGCATGGGTAGCTTGGCTTGTTTGGGGGTGTCCAAACGACCATTAGCTAAGGAGATTCAGGCTCTGGAGGCCAAGTTCATGCACTTGGGTGTCTCAGACCAGGCGGGTTATTGGCCAGCATTGAGGTCAAGGCCTCTTTTATACAGGAAATAAATACAAAATAGTTTCAGGATCCAAAACTGGGCAAGTTGCGAAGTAAAGTGATATCCGGGGAGTCCAGAGATGTCATGTTAGACTCTGGTGGTGTATTTCATTTCAGGGAGAGGATTTGTGTTCCTTCGGTTGATGATATGATTCTGAAAATTCTGACAGAGGCTCATGGTTCGTGGTACTCAATTCATCCGGGTGTGACCAAAATGTACAGGAACTTGAGGCAGCGTTACTGGTTGCCCATGATGAAAAGGGACATAGTAGATTTTGTTTCCAAGTGTCAAAATTGCCAGCAGGTAAAATATGAACATTAGAGACCAGTAGGACTACTTCAGAGACTGCCAATTCCAGAGTGGAAGTGGGAGAGGATAGCCATGGATTTCGTGGTGGGTCTCCCCAAGACATTGGGGAAGTATGACTCAATTTGGGTCATTGTTGACAGGCTGACCAAGTCCGCTTAATTTATTCCAGTCAGGGTAGATTACAATTCGTAGCAGTTGGACAAGATCTACGTGAAGGAGATTGTAAGACTACATGGGGTACCACTGTCCATCATTTCATACATGGGTACGCAGTTTACTTCTAAGTTCTGGGGCAAGTTACATGAAGAGTTGGGTACACAACTCACTTTTAGCACGGTCTTCCATCCTCAAACTGATGGTCAGTTGGAGAGGATGATTCAGGTATTGGAGGACATGCTGAGAGCATGTGTAATGGACTTCAGTGGTCATTGGGACCAGTTTCTACCATTGTGCAAATTCTCGTACAACAACAACTACCACTCCAGTATCGATATGGCACCGTTCGAGGCCCTGTATGGGAGAAACTGCAGATCACCAGTTGGGTGGTTTGAGAAAGGTGATGTGAAGCCTCTGGGCGTAGACTTAGTAAAGGAAGCACAGGAAAAAGTAAGGGGCATACAAACCAAGTTGCTGGCTGCTCAAAGCAGGCAGAAGGAGTATGCAGATCGCAAGGTCTGGGACATGGACTTTCAGGTTGGCGAACACGTATTGCTAAAGGTATCACCAATGAAAGGGGTTATTTGGTTTGGTAAGAAGGGCAAGCTTAGCCCTTGGTTTATCAGTCCATTCGAGGTTTTTGAGATGTTGGGGCTAGTGGATTACAGGTTAGCACTGCCACCTAGTTTGTCGGGCGTCCATCCGGTATTCCATGTATCCATACTCAAGCAATACCATGGGGATGGGGACTAATCATCAAGTAGGATGAGGCACGTTTTAATAAGGATCTTCACTATGAGGAGGAACCGGTTTTGATTCTTGCTCGGGATATCCGAAGGTTGAGGACAAAAGTGATTGATATGGTGAAGGTTCAGTGGAAGCATCGTCCGGTTGAGGAAGCCACTTGGAAAATCGAGAAGGACATGTGGGACAAGTATCCTCAACTGTTTGAGGATTTAGGTACTACACTTCCTTCCTTTTATTTCTGTAATTTCGGGATTGATCTTTCAAGGATGAATGAAGGGTAAATTAATATCTGTTGTAACAACAGGGTCTATCATTATGGGTAGTCCAATCGTGCCAAGTTTTAGAGTTAGAAAACTTCGGGTTTGGGAGTTTGAAATTCTGGGCTAGGCTAGCCTCGACCAGTTTTGGAGTGAGGTAGATTCTAGGGAAATCCAGGTAAAAGCGGGTTTAGGTGTCTTGGATTGAGCTAGTTTTCCACGTAGCCAAGACATAAAGGAGTCCGGGGGACTTTTTGGAATTGCATTTGGGTAAGTAGAACTCCCGAAATCGCGTTTGACGTGAAAGGTTTATTTTGGGACGTCAGGGGAAACAAGTGTGCTGTGAAATGGCCAAAACTGGCAAATTTACAGACTTTCTACCCGTGATGAGCACTGTCACGTGTGATAGCAGCCACCGCTATAGCGGTAGAAATTACTACTATAGCGGTGGTCAAGGGGCGATCAACTCAGTTAAGACCGCTATAGCGGCAGATGACCATTATAGCGGAACCGCTATAGTGGAGTTGGGACCGCTATAGCAGGCCTATGGGTTTTTAATGCAGAAACAGCTCTCAAAACATCAGAATTTCACAAGTTTGTTTTGGGAGAAGGGCTGGGCAAATTCAAGCAATTTTCTTCATTCCTCCGCCAAAAATCATTCCCAAGGTAAGGTTTTCGTTCCCCACACTTTGTAATATGTTTCCTATGCGGTAGAATTGCTAGGAGGGAAATTGGGGAAAGGTTGGAATGACCTAGGGATGATGGAATTCGGTGAAGAAGGGGGGTTCCAAACATGTATGTTCTTGGGTGTTGATTTAAGTACATTAAAATGATTATAGGCTGTTTAATTTCTTGTTTTGTCCATAAAAAAATGATACGACTAGGAGAATTAACGGTGGAAAAGCCAAAGAAAAGGGTGGAATGATCATGGGTGGCATGGGGTTTGGGGATTTGGTATAATCCGGCTAATGTACAAGCCTGTATGTTAATTATATGTATTATGTGTTATTTTTAGACCAAAAATGCGAGAGGAATCCGGAAAATGGAAAAGCTCGGGTTGAATAGAGCTTGGAACATTTCGAGGTAGGTGATGGCTTTCGTATTTCTGTGAATGTGTATATTCATTGTACTCGTTGTTTAAATAATTGTGTGCATTACATTATTTAGGGGAATTGTGTGGAATGTCTAAGTTTGGTTTACAGTCTATGTTTGAATGGTTTTTACTTGTTGGATTTACAAGGGGTGTGCATTCATCTATTGACTGTTGTCGTTGACATTCAGTTGGCTCGGGTACCACGCCTGTTACGGGTATAACACATGGTTGGCACGGGTACCACGCCTGGTATGGGTATAACATTCGTTTGGCACGGGTACCACGCCTGGTACGGGTTTACCTTATTGCATCTTGCATTGTTTCATTGACTATTGTATTGCATTAGTTGATATTGGTTCTGTGAGAGGACCGGGTTATTTTACTGAATGTGATACTTGATATTGGTTCCGTGAGTGGACCGGGTTGTTTTAATGGATGTAATACTTGGTAATGGTTCCGTGAGTGGACCGGGTTGTTATTGAAAAGTGCTATTGGTTGGTGGTCCTTGAGTGGGCGAGAACTGTTGTATGACTATTGAGTTGGTCTTGGGTTAGGCCGGGTAAATCACTACTTGTGGTATTGTCTAGAGGGGATTCCAGGGTAGGTCCGGGCTAGACGGTAAGGTGTGGTTATGGTTCCTTGTTGGTGGAATATAACTATAAGAGATGGATTCATGCGGTAACAACTAGGTAGATACCTGTAGTCTAGAGATGCCTGTGATATTTGTTGCATGTTTGCCATACTTGTTACTAGATTTTGCATACTATTTATATACTATTTTCTTGAATACTGGTTGATGATCCTACCAATACACAATGGTGGTGTACTGATACTGCACTTGTCTTTCTTTTGGTGAGTACAGGAAATCTTCTAGCGGCTGAGATGAGACCTCAGATTTAGAACCGACGTTTCCGATCTTCAAGGGTGAGCTGTCGATCCGAGCTACCTTGGGATTATCATTAGGGTTTTAGTCCATTTTTCAGACTTAAAAACTATTTTCTTATTTTGTTTGGGGTTGCATCCCCATACTCTAGATTTGGTATTGATGTTTGGTACGAAGACTTTCAGTTCCTAGGTGGGATTTTCCACAGATTATTAGTTATGATAAGTTTTTGGGTAGTCGATCTTATTTTCATTGCTAGTTTACTTCGATGCTTGCTGGTTTTAGGCTGTTAGTCTAGGCAAGGGTGGAACTCTATTGGTTCGCTCATCCGGGGGTTGGGTGGGTGCCACTCACGACGGGTTGGGTCATGACAGGATGGGGACTATATCATCAAGTGGGATGAGGTGCTTTTCGATATGGATCTTTGTTATGAAGAGGAACCAATTTTGATTCTTTCTCGAGATGTCCGAAAATTAAGGACAAAGGTGATTAATATGGTAAAGGTTCAATGAAAGCATCATCCATTTGAGGAAGCCACTTGGGAAACCGAGAGGGACATGCGGGACAAGTACCCTCACTTGTTTGAGGATACAAGTACTACTCTTTTCGCTCTTATTTTTGTATTTTGGGGTTTGATCGTTCGGGGACAAACACTGGGTAAATTGATATCTGATGTAATGACTGAGTCCGTCGTTATGGGAAAACCTTTCGTGCCAATTTTCAGAGTTAGAAATTTCTGGGTTTGGGAGTTTGAAATTCTGGGCTAGGCTAGTCTCAATAGGTTTAGGCGCGAGGTATGGTCTAGGGAAATTCGGGTAAGGATTAGGTTGGATGACTTGTTTTGAGCTAGTTTTCCTCGTAGCTAACACATAAAGGAGTCCGAGAGACTTTTCAGAATCGAATTCGGGTAAGTAGAACTCTCAGAATCGAGGTTGACGTGAAGGGGTTATTCCAGGACGTCAGGAAAATAAGTGTGTTGTAAAATGGACTAATTTTGGAGATTTTATGACTTTTTGTCCATGTCAACCACCATAGCGGTTGACACTCCACCACGGCGACCTCCGCTATAGCGGAAAAATTACCGCTACAGCGGAAGTCAAGTCGGTCAACCTCCGCCATAGCGGTTGACTCCGCTATGGCGGTATCGCTATAGCAGAGCGGACCACTATAGCAGAGCGTGACAAGATTTAATGTAAAAACTTTTCCAAAAACATTCAGTTTTCACAAATTCGTTTGGGAGAATGGCTAGGGCGATTTCAGGCATTTTTCTTCCATTCTTCATCATTTTTCTTCCTTAAGGTAAGGTTTCTACTCCCCGAACTCCGTAATACTTTTCCTATGCGGTAGAATTTCTAGGAGTGGACTTGGGGAAAGGTTTGGAATGAATTAGGGAAGGTACTATCCGGAGAAAAAGGGGGATTCTATGTGTAGAAGTTCTTGGGTGTTGCTAAATTTACTGTTTTATGATCTTTTGACCTTAATTTCCTAATTTTTATCCGTAAAAATGGTAGAACTAGGATAATTAATGGTGGAAAATCCCGGGAAGAGGGTGGGATGATCATGGTTGGCCTGGAGTTTGGGATTTGGTGTAATCCGGGTAATGTACAGGCCTTGTGTATTAATTTAGTACTTTTATATTGTTTTAGACCGAGAACAAGCAAGAACTTCGGCAAACGAGAAAGCTCTGGTTGAGTAGAGCTTGGATCATTTCGAAGTAGGTGATGGTTAACTATTACTGTGAATGTTGTATGTTTGTGTACTCTTATCTAAGTGTTTGTATGAGATGCATTGCTTAGGGAATTGTTTAGGAATGTCTAAGGGTCCTGTTTTACAGTTTGGTGAATTGAACTGCGTGTTTGCTTGTTGGTTTACAAGTTGATTGTTCATTATTGTGACTGTGGATTGACTGACATTGGTTGGCTCGGGTACCACGCCTGGTATGGGATAACATTAACGGTTAGCTCGAGTACCACACCTGGTATGGGATATACTAACGATTGGCTCGGGTACCACGCCTGGTATGAGATATACTAACGGTTGGCTCGGGTACCACGCCTGGTATGCGTTTACTTTGCTACATTTGTTGCATGGATATTGGTTGCATCGTGTCATTTGGTATTGGTTCCATGAGTGGACTGGGTTGTGTTATTGAACTGTGATTGTGCTTATGGTCCTTGAGTGGCCGGGAATATGGTTATATCTGATTGAGTTGGTCTTGGTGTAGACCGGGTTGTTCGTTTAACACTTAGGTGTTGGTTAGAGGGGATCCCAGGGTGGGACCCGGCTATATAAAAAGGATTGTTTATTGGTTATATTTGATTGTTGATCATAGTCATAGAAAGGTGGATTACATGTGGGGACAAGTTAGGATGAGACTTGTAGTCTAGGGATGCCTCCTGTCTTGTTGCATATTTTATTTGTACCTACACTTGATTTTTTGTACTGTTCATACACAGTTTTATTTGGAACTGGCTGATGATCCTACCAGTACATAGTGGTAGTGTACTTTTACTGCACTTTCTTTTCTTTTTGTGAGTACAGAAAATCTTTCGGCGACTGATACGCGACCTCATTTGTAGTCCCAACATTTCCAGACTTCAAGGGTGAGCTGCTTCGATCGAGCTGCCTTGAATCTATCTTTAGAGTTGTAGCCCACTTGTTTCAGGCTTAGACTATTTCCTTATTTTGGGGTTGCATCACCGTATTCTAGATATTTGGTAGATTAGTTTGGTACTGTGACTTTCAGATTCTAGGGGGTATTTTTCCGCAGGTTAAGTTAATGAAGTTGTTCCCTTATTATTGATTTCTAGTTTATTTTTTGCATATTGGTTTTGAGCTGTTAGAATGGTTAAGTTTGGGGAAGTGATGGTTCGCTCACCCGGGGGTTGGGTGAGTGCCACTCACGGCAGTCTGGGTCGTGACAACATGTGAACCCGATTCACAGAAGAACCACCTTGTCACTTCAGCACACTAACCCGACCCTTCAAGGACCAACTATGCACCAAATAATAATAAATCCCGGCCCTCTCAGGAACCCAACAAGTAAAGATCAATTAGTACACCTGCACTCAGTAAAGCAGTACAACATATAATTATTGACACCCATTTTTTACCCTCCACTATTTGATTAATTATCGAGCTTTTAGATTTTAAACGACTTTAAATAATTTATTTGGTAATTAAAAGAATTTTTTCAAAGTTAATTCTGGAGAATATTCTATAATCTTCATGAATAAACATACGTCTATGTATATTCATGATATATGTAGATGTATACTATTTTGAAAATATTAGTAGATATTCAAAGGATTTTTTTTTCAAAATTATTTTGAAAACGTTTAAAACTGGCTATTTTGATCAAAATGATTTGACCAAAAATTAAATTATAAAATTAGTGTTTTATAATATATGATTGAATATGATAGAAAATTAATTATTTTAGCTGTTTTAAAATAATAAAGCTCGGTTAAGTTAATCATATTTAGTTCGTCACAATTGCAATTACGACCTAAATCCATTTGAATTTGTTCAATTAGGTCTAAATTGGCTACAATCTCAATTCAATTTGGCCAAAATCTGACCACATTTTGTAAAATGTGGCCATATCCTAAACACCCCATAACCTTTTGCTTCAGACAAAGGAATTTGGGCCAGCAAACCCACCTGACCCGCCTAAGCCGACCTCTATTTCCTTTACAACACACCCAACCCACCCTTTTTCGCCTAACCCGGCCCAACACACTACTATACTCTTCTGTTCCCCTTTTATCTTTTCCCATTTTACATGCACAACCAAACGACCCCTTTACCCCTCTTCTCTCTCACCTCGTCTGTTCAAAACAGATGACAACAACGACAATAACCCAGTAGCTCCATCCAAATCGTACCCAAATGACCACCCAAAATCTATCAAACGACTCCCAAATTTCCAAAAATCATCACACCTCCGTCTATTTCCCCACACCTTCGTTTGTTGTACCAAAATGGTGAGCTGTCCAGGTTCTAGAAGAACCCAGAAGCTCCAGGTGGCGTCCCAACGTTCCTCATCCCTTGAATCGCAGCTGATCATGCTTGAAATCATTGTTGTATGATCGATTTCATACCTCAAGGTATAAACGTGGCCTTATAAATTAGTCAAGTTAGTCAAAACTGTACCTTGGTCAACCATTTTGAACGGACGTTCTTAAGTGCCTTAAAATCCTTCTTAAGATGTTAATTGAACCCTTACCCATTTTTCTCTAATTTTAAAGATTTATTTATGTTTTTAAGTCTTTGAAATTATTTTAATGTTTTCTTAATTTCTTTATAAAAATTAAGTGGCGACTCTGTTTGTTTTAGAATTGTTTTGAAATTTCTTTAAGTTTTGAAATGATTTTAAAAGTCAAAAATCATTTTTTAATTTCCTTTTTAAGTAAATAATAACGGATTTCCGAAAAGGGATAAAACAGAAATGGTGACTCTGCTGGAGATTTATTTAGGTTCTAACCAAAAAATTGAACTATTTTTGACTAACTTTGTGTGACTAATTATTTTAAATATTGTAATAGTTAGTAAATTTTGATTGATATTTTATGTTTTTATTTATAAAAAATATATTGTCATTGCATCTCATACCATATTCCGCCACATGGCATGCAATTTTATTTATATTTTAGGGAGGTTCACGATCCCTTGGCCTCTCGCTATAAATAACACTTTCTAAAAAATACGATAGTTTACGGGTACGTCATGCGTCCAATGACTATCATATTTTCAACCCAAGTTGTCCACTTGGGACCCGGCCTATTTCAAAATAAATCCACTCTAGACACCTAGGGTAGAGCGAAACCCAAACCCAATTTTAGGCATTGACCTAGACCTAAGATGACCCAGTACCTTAGGGTATTGGGTCCATTAGAAAAACCACCTTGCGTCTATTGACCACGAGTCAATTACAGACGATCATTCTTACTTGTTTAAATTTGAAGGAGTATATGCCATTTGAATTAATCCATTATCTTCCGGGAGGGGGGGAATCTTACTTAATTTATTTGTTTTGTAGGATGGCCTTACCGTGTCCCGCTAGAAGATTCTGAATAGTAACAAAGCCGGATGACTTCCTAAAGGTTTGGTGGGAATGCATGAACAAGATCGATAAGAGGATCGTCCGAGAGCATATTGGATATTTACCCTCCCTTATAAATATGAAGGCGTGACCCGAAATGATTCAAGTTTTGACCATATTTTGGGACAACAAAAATATGGTTTTTCGATTTGGGAATGTGGAGTTGACCCTAACCATCGAGAAGGTAGTGGAAAGTTACGAAAGTGTGGGTATGTGTGATAAAAGGAGAAGGTCACCGGATAAGGACATCCTCTTTCCAAAAGAATGGGACTGACAACAAATTAAGGAAGCATTTTTTATCAAGGATGATAGTTGGCTTGGGAAGATTGATGGACCAAACATACCCTTTCAGAAGTTATACTACAGGTTTGGATGCTACAATACTTTCAAGAAGTTCGGCCACGAGTTTGAATCTAAAAAAGAGTGGAAAAGTCAAAGAGCCTTTGCATTTGCCGTATGCCTTCTCGGAACCATGGTACTTCCTCAAGGTCCAAAAGATACTATCCATCTGAGTGTAGTCATGGTCACACACTCCATCTTCTATGGGATCAAATATGGGACGTCTGTCAAATTTCATACACTTGCTCCCATGATACTTGCGGATATTTATCGAGCTTTGGGTAAACGTCAAGAAGGTGGAGGATTCTTTCAAGGGTGCAACTTAATTCTACAATGGTGATGATCAACTATCTACTCAATTGTTCCTATACCAAGGAATTGGACCATTTGATGAGGTTGGACAATTTTTCATCCCATGGTATGTGGCTCACTATAAATAAATACAAGCGAAGACCCAACCAAGGATTTTGGTACACTCAGTTTCGTGGTTTGAAGGATGGCAACATTCAATGGGTAATCAGAGATCTCCATCAGGTAAAATACATCACTCGAGGTGAGACACTGCCCTTCTTGGTGCTTATAGGCCTTAGGGGAACCCGTCCTTATGTCCCTGCTAGAGTTCGTAGGCAATTTGGTTTAAAGAAAGAAATGCCCCAAGTAGGTGAAATGGCTAAGTTCATAACCGATCACAAGGATAATGTGGTGGCATTCAAGGACATGGCTCGTAGAGAGTGGAAGCAAGAGAAGGTTGAGGACCCTAAGGCCGAAGATAGGCTAGAACCACCATGTAGTGAGACATATAAGGAGTGGATGAAGAAGAACCTTGGTAGGACTATTGAACCAGGTCCAAATGTATCTTATCGAGTGGTTGATGTTGAGTCCGAGAACTAAATCTGGCTTCACAGGCTTCAATAACAATGCACAAGGAGTTAGGTGGCACACCACCTACGACACAAGGAAGATGCTATGACCATACAATATCTAAAAGAAGAATTGAAGTGGACTAGGCAAGAATTGGGAGATGCTATACATTGCTTGACCGAGTTAGATGATCGCATGGGTCGGCAAATCGAGAGCATATGAGGGATGGACTTCGGGAATAGGGCCTTGATGGCCGGAGCTCATTTGGTTATGGATAGGTTTTCATATGGCATGAAGTAGACAAGGCTAAGAGAGCGAGGATTGATGCAGGACTTTCTGGGAGTTAGAGTTATTTATCATCATCCCCTGCGTGGGATTGCTTATTTTCATCCCCTGTGCGGGATCATTTATTTCTCGCATTTTCCCATTCCCTAAAAATTGTACCCCCATTTGTTATTTAGTTGCAAAAACTTTGCCTCTTTTTATTATTAATGAAAGAATATTTTTGGGGGTAATGGATCGACTTAAAGGCATATATCTCCTTCAAATACGCTAGGCCTACCCTTGGCACAAAAGGGTCACCCAAGTTAGGACGCGATATTCACTGTGATATTATTTCAATATAAACTTCTTTATGTGCTATGTGTGTTTCTTGAATCAAGGTAAATTGGTCCACTCCATGAGTTTTTAGAACACCGTAAGCAAAAAATAAACCCACAAGCATAAAAATCAGACCAAAATTACTCTCGAGTTTCTAAAGTTTCCCAGAAAATCTAAAATCCCTTTAAACAAGCCTAAGAACTTCTCTCCTATCTCTTAGGAAGGTTGACTTGTCATGGACATTGAAGAAATGATGCGCAAGAGAATGGAAGAGATCGATCAGGAAATCAACGGGATGAAGGAACAAATCAAGGAAGCTAAGAAAATGGAAGAAAAGTTGATAGCCAGGTCCACAAAAGTGGATAAAGAGATAGCCCTCCTGGAAGAAAGGATAGCCAACGTTGACACAAGGATAGCCCAGACAGAATAAAAAATCAACCAAACATATCGAAAGTACCAATTGAAACTCAAAAGGTCAGGATCAGTCATAGGGAAAGATGAAGAATCTGTGGGAGAAAATGATTAATAAATCCAGCCTTTCAACCGAATCTCAGATTATTGGGCTAACATTAGGGATGATCCCGTTTGGCCAACTAGGTTCAAGCCGGAAAAAGGAAAGATCATTCTCCAAGCTCACGCACGAGCAAATAGCCACAGGCCCAAAATTGTTACATGCTCAGTCATCTTCCTAGCTCTAGAAATGAAAGGAATCTTGTAACCTGATCAAACCCCGAGTTTTTGGTATAACCCTAGGGATGAGCAAAAGAGGTGCGCTTACCACCCACACCAAAGGGGGCATACCACCAATGAGTGCACCATGCTAAGGGTTAGGATTCATGAAATGATCAACAATGGGAAAATTAGCCACATGTGGGGACCTCACTCCCTACTAATTTGCGATAGGGTAAGGCTAGGAACGCCAATCACTTTGAATGACCTGATCCGCCAATATGACTTCACTATATTTTATGACTGATACCTCGATATGTACTTCAAGCTAGTCCACGCTGGTATCATCGATCCAATTGAAAGAAAGGCAAGAAAAATGTCCCGAGCTTGGCGTAGGTACAAGGAAATATACCTCTACCATACGGGAGTTGGAGGGCATGACATAGATAATTTTTGCACTTTTAGGATTGACCTTGAAGATCTCATAGACGCAAGAAGAATCCAGATTGAGTTTTCACCATATTATCCTTGAAAAAAAAAGATTGAGAAGAGTCCGGTAGACCCGCCACTATCCAAAGAAGCTTTAAAAGTAGCAAAGTTATTGTAGTTATTTCCTTTTATCGTTTTTACTTTTTCCTTTGTAATCAAGAGATAGTGGAAGAAATGAAATGAAAATATATCCCTTTCACCCATTTGAATTACGTAGGGCCTGAATTCTCCTTCATGAGATACATAGGCAGCTTTCAAGGCCCGACCCCTATCTTTAAGAAATTTTCATTTCTCCACTTTCACAAGGTTGACAGAAAACTCAGAAGGTACGACAAAACAAAGATGCTACAAGATCAACAAGTCACCCTTTCTAATATAATCTATTTATCCAAAATCGATGGGAAAAATCCTGTCAATCGAGACTTTGAGTCAAAACTACCTGTGGATCAATTCGCCTTGACGAAAGAAACTTTATGTGTTTAATACAATTCTTATGTGTTTATTTCCAGTCGGATATCTTGTATTACTTATCACTAAAACATATCAGCCTTTGAGTTGTTTTTGCTTCAACATGTAATAGAAACTGATTTGTGTTGACAAAACTTGTCGAACATCCTTACTTCACTCGCTCAAACGCACACCTGGATTCATCCTCTAACCTTCGCTTTTCTAAAGGTAAAATGACTGATAGTGAAGAATAGAACGCTTTGGCTGTGAGAGACAATGTTATCACTGAGCAAAGCGAAATGATTGCAGAGCTTGCAAGAAAATTGGAAAAAATGCAATAAGAAGTACAGAAATCCAAAGATATGGCTAGCTTGGCTATTGCTGCCAACACTCCAGCTCTGGGCAACTCTCAGCCCCCTTTCCAGATTCCTCTTGCCTCCACACATAGACCTTCCAAAGAACCCCTCTCTAATAACCCTCCTCATATCGAATCCTCGTATCAAATTCATACTCCTCCTGTCCGACACACTAACCAGAGCAACAACCCAAATGCCTACCTTCCACAAAACCTCCCTCCAAACTCTCAAAATACGCCACCAAATACCTACAACTCCCAAAATAACCATCCCAATATCACTAAACCGCACAACCATACCCCCACATATCCAAATGCCATCCCACACGTCCAACCCCCACCCGTCCAAAACATGCCACCAACCACTTTCCACACCATGGTAGAACCATACACCGCTCTCTAGGAAAGCCCTGAGCTGGATCACTATGAGGAGAAGGAAAAAGAGTTTAGGGCCATAGAAAAGAAACATGACCATGACATGGCACAAATAAAAGAGGAGATGGCCAGGATTAGAGAGTTCTGAGGTTCGCCTTACGAGAAAGGCTATGACTATGATGATCTCTGTATCCATATCGAAATGGACCTGCCAGAAGGATTCAAGATTCCAAAGTTTGAGACCTTCAACATTGTTGGAAATCCTGAAGCCCATTTAAGAAGCTACTGCAACCAAATGGTTGGTGCCCAGAAGAGTGACACTCTATTAATAAGGCTTTTCAGCCGAAGTCTGAGCGGAGAGGTTTTAAAATGGTTCACCTCTCAGGAACTGAAGAAATGGTCTAAGTGGAGTGACCTCGCCAGAGACTTTGCTCAAAGATTTGCATACAATGTGGAAGTCATCCCAGATCAACATTCACTAGGACGGATTAGACAAAAATTGAATGAAGACTTTAGAGACTATGCCTATCGATGGAGGAAGGAGGCAATGAGAGTTCGACCTCCCATGAAATAAGAAGAGATAAGCGCGGTGTTTATGCGCTCTCAAGAGTTAGAATTTATGACGAAATGATATCAACGATTAAAGCCAAGTTTGCCGACCTAGTCAAGATCGGTGAAATTGTAGAAAAAGGTCTTTATAGTGGCAAGATTGCCAAGGTCCCAGCCTTCTCAGGATCGGCAGGATTTCCCAGGAAGAAGAGGGAAGATATGTCTTTGATATCTTCCAGTCCTAGCACGAAACCAAAAAAGCCCTTTGGGGCCAACAATAAAAAATCACTTGATCCAACAACCCCTCCCCATAGCTCCATAAAACCCTTAACCGATTTTCTATACTTAGCCTATTTACCAAGCTCCACAACCAAATATGCAACCCATTTACCAAGCTCCACAACCAAGTGTGCAACCCACTTACCAAGCTCCTCCTCAAAACTTTCAAGTGTATCGAAAGGCTCTTGAAAATCAAAACAATTGCCAAGTTACTCCTCTCACTAATACCAACCTCTCTCGCCCTAATCTAAAAAAGAAAGTTCCTCGAACTTTTACCCAGCTGGCTAAAACTAGAACTCAGTTGTACGAGAGATTGAATGCCACCAGATTTATTCAGCCCATTCAATCCAAACCAGGCAATCCTGACTCTCATTTCTTTAAAGCTAATCGACATTATGCTTACCATTCTGGGGGCACTGGACACAGTACCAAAGATTGCATTAACCTGAGGCATAATATTCAGGATTTGATTGATCAAAGGTTGGTCACATTGCAGACAACGCCACCAAATATTAACAAATATCCACTTCGAAATCACAGGGGAGCCGTTGTGAACATGATCGAGATAGAAGAAGACTAGATCATGAGAAAGTCCATAGTGCCAGCTGGTCTTAAAAAGCCAAAAGAGTTGGAGAAGTCTGTGGCTGCCTTGAGTATCGCGGAGAAGCTGCATATCATTATGTTAGCAGCACCTCAACAAGCTTTCGCTTTGGTACCAGTAGAAAAAGAATTCATAGTTGAGGCCACCGCGACCCATAGTATGACAAGGTCAGGAAGATGTTATATCCCTAACGACCTGGCGAATGATGCTTACAGAAAAGACCAACAAAAGAGACTAATCACTGAAGGTGAAGCGGAAGAATTCTGGAGAAGAATGCAGTCAAAGGAGTACTCCATTGTGAAGCATTTGGAGAAGACCCCTGCCTAGATCTCTATTTGGGCATTACTCATGAGTTCCCAGTACAACAGACAGGCATTGCTCAGAGTCCTGAATGAAGCTTATGTACCAACAGGTACTAGTGCAGAGAATCCGACCGCCATGGTAAGCCGAGTCCTAGGAAGTCATCACATTTGCTTTAGTGATGATGAGTTGCCTTTTGAAGGCATGATGCACAACAAAGCCTTGCATATCACTATCAAGAGTCAAGAGAAGATTGTAAATAAGGTATTGATCGATGACGGATCGGGGATCAACATCTGTCCATCGTCCATACTCACCCAGTTGGAGTATGATCTAGGAAAGATTCGCCAGAGCAGGGTCAACGTAAGAGCTTTTGATAGAGGTCAAAGGGACACTATCGGGGAAGTTAGCCTGTACATCCAAATAGGACCCGCCGAGTTTCGTACAGAATTTCAAGTCATGGATATCACCACCAGTTATAACTTGCTTCTGGGAAGACCATGGATCCATGGAGCCGAAGCCATACCATGAACTTTGCACTAGATGGTGAAGTTCATTTGGGAGGAACATGAGGTGGTGATCTATGGAGAAGGAAGTCACTTGAGCCGTCCTAATGGATGTGTCCCTATGATTGAAGAGGTCTCGAGGGGAAGCGATTTCTACACCATAGAAATAGTCAATGCCACTGGAATAGATCTTGCTCCTCAAATTCCCATTCCACCTATCTATAAATGCTCACAACTATGATGCTAAGAAGTGGATATGAGCCCGATCTCGGGTTGGGAAATAATTCTGATGGTATGACAGAACCCTTGAGCATCCCCGGACAGATGACCAGGCGTGGATTAGAGTATGTGACCCGAGAGGACAAGGTGAGAGTAGAAGAGAAAATGCAGTCAGGACTACCTAAGCCACTCCCTCACTTATAACTGTCATTCCCAGTACGTATCGGTCCTCCAAGCGACGGGTTAGAGGATAGAATAGAGGAGCTGTTTGAGGAATTCAATACTATAACAGATGAAATCCCTGAAGCATCCATGATCAGGGACGACAGGCCTAGCGAAAGGTTAAAGAATTTGGTCGCAACTCCCCTCGTGACTCTCCACTAGGCTTTGTAGATAAAAACTCTATTTTATGAAAATCAGTGATGGTCCGGATGAGGGTACGAACCCACCCTTTATGTTTTCAATTTTCTCATACTATTTTTACTGCTTTCCAAAAGGCATGAACCTGCATTCGTGCAGGTTGTAGCCATAGTATGTAAATATTTTTGAAATTCAATAAAAGCCTCCTTATTTCAAAAACATTTGCTATTCATCATTATTTATGTTTACTCGTTATTATGTAACCCATGTTGTTTTGGTTTCAGTAATAATAAGTTAAAACCTGCCACTGTCATGTCATGTCAAGAGCTTAGAAAACAGACCGAGCTAGACAATGATGATTTTGAGGAATATGACAAAGAAACCATGGTTCCCAAATAATTGATAGAGGAATTGGAAGATTTTGAAAACTGAGAAAAGCCCAACCTAGAGAAAACCAAGGTAGTCAATCTAGGAGACGACCAAGAGGTCAAGGAAACCAGAATTAGTGTCCATCTGACAGAAGCGTAGAAAAAGGAACTCATCAAATTACTCCGAGAGTACATCGACATATTTGCTTGGGCCTACAGTGACATGCCAGGACTAAGCACATACATAGTCTCTCATAAATTACCTATTAATCCCGGGTTTGATCCGATCAAGCAAAAGACGCAAAAGTTCAAGCTTGATCTAAGTCTGAAGATCAAGGAAGAAGTTATTAAACAGATACAGTCTAGAGTAGTGGAGGTCACAAAATATCCAACTTGGTTAGCTAACATTGTCCTAGTTCCCAAGAAAGATGGGAAAATCAAAATTTATGTTGACTATCAGGACCTAAACAAAGCTAGCCCCAAGGAGAACTTTCCATTGCCCAATATCCACATCCTTATCGACAACTGCGCAAAGCATGAGATGCAATCATTCGTGCATTGTTCTGCTGGGTACCATCAAATCTTAATGGATAAAGAAGACGTTGAGAAAATGGCCTTTATTACCATGGCGTGTTTATCATTACCGAGTAATGCCGTTTGGTCTAAAAAATGCAGGTGCTGCCTATATACAAGCAATGACAACCATATTCCATGACATGATTCACAAGGAGATCGAAGTGTATGTGGATTATGTGATTATTAAATCCCACGAGAGTTTGGATCACTTAGCTCATTTGAGAAAGTTCTTTGATCGACTGCAGAAGTACAATCTGAAGCTGAACCTCACTAAATATGCTTTCGGAGTGCCAGCTGTCAAGTTGTTGGGCTTTGTATTTAGTAGGAGGGGCATCATGCTCGATCCTTCAAAGATCAAAGCAATTCGGGAGTTTCCTCCCCCAAAGACCAAGAAAGAAGTCATGAGTTTCTTGGGAAGGTTGAATTATATTAGTCTTTTCATAGCCCGGTCAACGGTCATTTACGAACTGATTTTCAAGTTATTGAAGAAAGATGCGCCAACCAGTTGGACCAAGGAGTGTCAACAAGCTTTTGACCGTATCAAGAATTATTTGTCTAGTCTGCCGGTATTGGTTCCTCTAAGAGAAAAAAGTTCATTATTGCTATATCTGTCAGTCTTAGAAAATGCATTTGGGTTCCTGGGGCAACATGATGAAAGCGGAAAGAAAGAGCGAGCAATTTATTACCTGAGCAAAAAGATCACTCCCTACGAGGCTTGTTATACGTTTCTAGAAAGAACTATTTTTGCTTTAACTTGGGTTGCCCAGAAGTTGATTTCTGCTTTAACTTGGGTTGCCCAGAAGTTGAGACACTATTTGCCGTCCTATACGACGTATATCATTTCCAGAATGGACCCTCTGAAGTACATATTCCAAAAGGCCATACCTACGGGAAAATTGGCCAAATGGCAAATATTGCTAAGTGAGTTCGACATCGTATATGTGACTCAAAAAGCAATCAAGGGATAAGCCTTAGCAGATCTTTTAACAGAAAATCCAGTTGATGAAGAGTATGAACCTCTCCTAACTTACTTCCCAGATGAAGAGATTCTGTTCATAGGAGAAGATATTGCAGATGCATACCCTGGTTGGAGATTGTTCTTTGATGGAGCGGTCAACTTCAAAGGTTCAAGCATCGGAGCAGTCTTGGTATCAAAAACTGGTCAGCATTACCTGGTGACAGCCAAACTCTAATTACAATGCACCAAAAACATGGCCAAGTATAAAGCTTGTATTCTCGGTATTCAATTGGCGATTGATATGGACGTTTGAGAACTCTTGGTCGTCGGTGACTCTGATTTTTTAATTCACCAAGTCCAAGGCAAATGGGGCGTGAAGAACCCCAAGATTGTGTCATACCTAAAACTGGTCCAAAGTCTGTGCAAAAGGTTCAGAAAGATCGAGTTCAAACATACTCCGAGAATTCAAAATGAATTTGCTGACGCTTTGGCAACCATATCCTCCATGATTCAGCACCCGGACCAGAATTACATTGATCCGTTAATAATAGGTTTGAAAGAGCAACCTGTGCACTGTGCACAAGTTAAAGCCAAACCAGATGAAAAGCCATGGTATTATGATATCAAGAGGTACCTAGAAGTTGGGATCTACCCAGAAGATGTGACGGCCAAACAAAAGAAAACAATTTGACGAATAGCCAATAACTTTTTCCTAAATGGAGAAATCCTTTACAGGAGGACTCTAGACCTTGGATTTTTAAGATGCGTGGACTCGGTCGAAGCTACAAAACTGCTCAAAGAAGTACATGCCAGAGTTTGTGGACCTCATATGAATGGGTTCACCCTAGCCAAGAAGATCTTGCGAGCCGGATACTTTTGGATGACCATGGAAAATGATTGTAGCAAGTTCGTATAGAAATGTCACAAGTGCCAGATCCACGGAGATTTGATTCGAGTGCCGCCCAGAAAGCTTCATGCTATGAGTACACCTTGGCCTTTCGTAGCCTGGGGCATGGATATCATTGGTCCTATCGAGTCACCTGCCTCAAATGGACATAGATTTATTCAAGTAGCAATCGATTATTTCACCAAATGGGTGGAAGCTGCTTCTTACAAATCCGTAACCAAGAAGGTTGTAGCTGATTTTGTTAAGAACAACGTGATTTGCCAATTCGGAATCCCTGAGTCAATCATCACGGATAATGGAGCAAATCTGAATAGTCATCTGATGAGAGAGATATATGAGCAATTCAAAATCACTCACCGGAATTCAATCGCATACCACCCACAAATGAATGGAGTTGTGGAAGCTGCCAATAAGAATATCAAGAAGATTTTGAGAAAAATGATTGATAGTCATCAATCTTGGCATGAAATGTTGCCTTATGCTTTGTTGGGATACCGGACGACTGTCAGGACTTTGACCGGGGCAACTCCTTATGTGTTGGTGTATGGTTCGGAAGCAGTGGTACCCACTGAAGTTGAAATACTATCCCTTAGGATCATTCAAAAGGCCGGACTGAGCAATGAAGAGTGGGTCTGCACCCGTCATGAGCAATTCATGCTAATTGATGAGAAAAGGATGAACACCGTATGCCATGGTTAATTATACCAGCAATGGATGATTTTTGCATTCAACAAGAGAGTAAGAGCTCGCATGTTTGCCATAGGATAATTGGTCCTTAAGTGTATTTTTCCCCACCAGGAGAAATACAAAGGAAAATTTGTACCTAATTGGCAAGGTTCGTATGTTGTCCAAAAAGTGTTATCCGGAGGAGCCTTGATTCTGTCTAAGATAGATGGCCAAGTGTGGCCCAAGCCGATCAACTTAGATGCTGTGAAGAGATACTATGCCTAAGGATGAGTTTTCTTTCATTTTCTTTGTCTGTAATTGCATTTCCTAATTGTAGTTGATTTTATGCTTTGTGATAGCTCAAAATTCCCTATCCTCTTTGTACGAACTACGTTTGACCTGAATTCTTCAGAATGAGATATGTAGGCGGCCTGTGTCGGCTTTGGTCAACCCCTTAGGAAAATCTATCCTTTCCCCTTCCTATCTTGAACTACGTTTGACCTGAATTCTCAAGAATGAGATATGTAGGCGGCCTTTGTCGGCCTCGGTCACCCCTGTATTTATTTACAATATTCTCCCACTCCGAGTATGGGAACTACGTTTGACCTGATTCCTGCCTCAACGGGATACATAGGCACCACAACGGCTCGGTCATATCACCCAGGAAATGGAAACTATGGCATAATTTTTGATAAAGGAATCTCAAAAATTCAGAAGGCAAAGATTGTCCTCCAAGAAAATTGAAATACAGAATGTGCCGAAGAGCAACCAAAATGAATATCGAGAAAGAATCTCATAATCCCCATAGAGTCTCAAGTCCCTTGCCAATAGAGTGAGATTCATTGTAAAACCTCTAACTGGGGCAGAAAATTTTGAGGAAGTCCTCAAAATTTCCACCAAGCTTCATTCAAGAGTTCAGAATTAAACTCCTAAAGTTCTCCAGCACCAAGAGATCAGAGTCTACTTCAAAATCCTCAGTCCAAAGTGGATGGATCCCCAATTGTGATAGATTTCTCGAAAAAACATGTCCGAACTCCCCATCTAGAATAACAAAGGATCTCCAGAGTCCGCCAACAGTATGTCAGAAATGTCAAGGCCTCGAGTCAAGGACATTCGTTGAGTTAGCGCATGACATGACGGGTAGAGACCTTTCTAAACTATTCTTTTTTCAAAAAAATCTTTATTTCCCAAAGAACTTGCTTGAAAAATCTTTACAAAAAGATTAGTTTTTACTCCTTTATAATCTAATTTTGTCTTATGTCTATCGTGACCCGAGGAGTCGAGGACGAAGAGTACCCGAGAGCGGAAAGCATCCAGAAAGATAAAACAAGGAGCAGAAGATCGAAGGAGGTCAACACAGATCAGTTTTGCCAAAAAACTAATAATTTTTCTGTGGATGAAGGTCATCCTAAAAAGTATGTTAGAAATTAGCGAAAAGTCCTGCGCTATCCGATGCATTCAAAGAAACACAACGAGACCAGATTCCCCAAAATTAGAGAGAAAAGCTAAAATGATAGGAAGAAGCCGAAAGAGGCAAAGGCTCTTGGAATGGACAAATTACATTGTAGTTCGCAGGAACTACTAGATAAAGGGAGATCAATGGCATCCTCGAGTCCCCAAGCAGACCAGGACATGTTGATCAACTCTAAACACCAAAAGAGAGTTCTCCGCTGATTCCCAACAAGTCAAAAATCACCACGAACAAACAATGTTCGAAAATGGTACTTGTGGCTATCCCCAGAAATGGGCACGACCATTTCATTCACATTTGAAATAAAAGTTGTTTTGATTAGCTTCATAGACGTTGTCTTTAAAGTTTTTTCAAGTTAGACTGTGGTCGCTAGTAAGAGAGATACTGTGTCTACTAATTATTTGCCTTGAGCATAGGTGCACACAAAGGAGTCAACATGACAACATAAAAACGAAAGGTTATATTTTCTGCAATTGCTACACATACCATTGCATGATCATCCACATCATTATCATATTTGCATGCCGAGAGGACCATGTCAAGAGGACTATGTCAAGAGGATCATATCATATTTGCATGTCGAGAGGATCATGTCAAGAGGACCATGTCAAGAGGACCATGTAAAAAGGACCATATCGAGAGGACCATCAACATCAATTACCGCAGGTGCATGCTCGCCGCAGAGATTATGTCCCTCTACCGGCCGGTTTCAAAGAGGATGACATTCAAAGGCATCCCTAAGTCGCACTTGTTATGCAGGATCGACCCAAAAGTATTTATATCCGATATCGCATGAGACGGCGGAGTCTGACATTGAGGATATATTTGCTTCATTAGCATTATTATGCCAAGTTTGGCATTCCACATATTTATATCTGATATCGCATGAGATGGAGGAGTTTGACATTGAGGATATATTTGTTTCATTAGCATTATTATTCCAAGTCTGGCATTCAGCATATTTATATCCGATATCGTATGAGACGGAGGAGTCTGACGTTGAGGATGTATTTGCTTCCTTATTATGCCAAGTCTGGCATCCAACATGTTTGTATCCGACATCGTGTAAGACGGTGGAGTCTAACATTGAGGATATATTTGCTTCCTTATTATGCTCAGCCTGGTATATTCGTATCCGATATCGCGTAAGACGGCGTAGTCTAATGTTGAGGATATTACTATTATTATGCCAAGGCTGGCATTGAGCATATTTACATCTGATATCGCATAAGACAGTGGAGTCTGACGTCGAGGATATTTATGCACCCTTATTTATTTGAGACAACAAAGTCTCACACTGAAGGATGTTTATACATTCGATAGCATCGATCGCCGGAAGATGCAACTATCTTTGATCATATGATAAGGGCCTTGTCACTCTAATGATCAAAATGCTTGCCATCAGCATATAGTTTGAAGGATGTCTCCAAGACGGCATCCAAATCGGACGATGAACCGTATCTCCCAAAGTTGGAAGGCCAAAGGTTATCTGTAAGCCACAACGATATCCAAAATCGAATAGTGTGCAAGATTGCCCAAAACTTGACAGACTAAGAGTTATCTGTAAGATGCAGTGATATCTGAAATCGGATAGTGTGCGAGATCACCTAAATATTGAAAGTTCAAGGGTAATGCGTAAGTTGCAATAATATCCGAAATTGGATAAAGTGCAAGACTACCAAAAATTGATAGTCCAAGGGTTATCTATAAGCCACAACATATCCACGTTGATATTGTGCAGGACTACCCAAAGGCTAGCAATTCAAGGGAAATCTGTAAGTTGTGTTACATCCAAGATCGGATAAACGTGTAGGATTACCCAAAATACTGGAAATTTGAAGGACATCTGTAAGCCGCCTCTATCCAAAGTCGGATGATGTGCAAGATTAATCGAAGTTGACAAATTAAAGGCGTCTGTAAGCCGCCTCTATCCAAAGTCGAATGATGTGCTAGATTATCCAAAGCCTGACAATTCAGGAAATATTTGTTTGTCGGGTTGATACGGATGATGCACAAGATTTACCCCAAAGGCATATGCAAAGACTACTATCAATAGCCACGAAGGCTATCATGTTCAAAAGAACACCACAAACGGTTATGAAGACCGTTACATCACAATGACTACGAAGATGGTCATACTCAAAAACTGCCACAAAGGCAATCCTATCTGATAGCTATGAAGGCTATCACATTCTCATCATAAAAGTCGCTATTTCATAAGAAAAAGATTGGAAAGGACGACATCTGCTTCAAAAGTGATAAATGGAAAAAAATGAGGTACAAAGCTATCTTTCTCTATTGAATTACTTTACTACTAACCACTTTGTTCAAAATATTATCGAGAACATCCAAGAGGATGAAAATCTCAAATCAGAACAACAGGTATGAAATACATCAAAAAGACGTCACCACACAGGATTTGAACGTAGCCCAAGGATGAGGTATGCCAAAGAAACTATCTCTAAAATGGAATTACTTTACCACTAACAATTATTTTGAGATATTTTCAAGAGCATCCTGGAAGGATGAAATTCTAAAAACAAAACCACATGTGCGGAATACACCAAAAAAGAACGCATCATAACATGGAACTTTTTCTTAGCAGCAAATTGGGACACAGTCCGAAGAGGAATATCAAACTCTTTGGGCGCGAGTTGAGAATCGACTTCCACTTCAATCAAACCACACCCCTATCAGAAGGCATGTGGGTCTTTTCTATCATTTGGTCTTAGTTTTGCATCCAAAGTGTTTCTTGAATTCACATTGGGAGCAATATTCTTTCTTTTCAAATCCGGGTGACAATACACCTCGAGCTTTGGAAATTATGTCCAGGTAAAATCTTGCTTATGGGTGTGACATGCACCACATTCATAGTTGAGAGGTTACAAGCCTCTTTTCTGTGGCTCAAATCATTCGTCACTCATCCCAAGCCAAAGGTCGTCTTAACATAAAGACTACCTTTTCCACCGATTGAGTCGAACTACAAGCTGGGAGATTAGTTTCAAGCCACTGCCTCGAGGTTCTGCGCTGCCAGCAGCCTCAACTCAAAGGCGCAGCCTGATTCCTTGGGTTTTGGGATATGTAGGCAGGCTCTGTGTTGAAAATTCAGCTGCATTCCAAACTCCCTCCAATCCTCTTACTCCCCAGCTTTCCGGTCTCTCCTTAATCCAAGGTCGGAATAACTGTTGAATTTCTTACAAAATTGTGCGTAAAATCAAGTGTATTGAACTACAAGTGGCCTGAGTTCTCATGTAACCTGAGATATGTAGGAAAATTGATACCAGAGTTCGTCCATGACTCCTTGAAATTCGTTCTAAAACCAACCACTTTCGAAAGATGAACTAGTGGCCGGACAAAATTGGGATCGTCAATTCCCTTTGTCCAGAGTTCATTACACTCACCCTACCCAAAGGTAGGGGTAATTGTTAACACCCAATTTTTACCCTCCACTATTTGATTAATTATCGAGCTTTTAGATTTTAAACGACTTTAAATAATTAATTTAGTAATTAAAAGAATTTTTCAAAGTTAATTCCGGAGAATATTCTATAATTTTTATGAATAAACATGCGTCTATGTATATTCATGATATATGTAGATGTATATTATTTTGAAAAATTAGTAGATATTCAAAGGATTTTTTTAAAAATTATTTCAAAACGTTTAAAACTGGCTATTTTGATCAAAATGATTTGACCAAAAATTAAATTGTAAAATTGGTGTTTTATAACATATGATTGAATATGATAACAAATTAATCATTTTAGCTATTTTAAAATATTAAAGCTCGGTTAAGTTAATCATATTTAGTTCGTCACAATTGCAATTACGACCTAAATCCATTTGAATTTATTCAATTAGGTCTAAATTGGCTACAATCTCAATTCAATTTGGCCAAAATCTGGCCACATTTTACATTGTAAAATGTGGCCATATCCTATACACCCCATAACCCTTTGATTCACCCAAATGAATTTGGGACAACAAACCCACCTGACCCCCCTAAGCCCACCTCTATTTCCTTTACAACACACCAGCCCACCCTTTTTTACCTAACCTGGCCCAACACACCACTATACTCTTCTGTTCCCCTTTTCTCTTTTCCCATTTTACGCGCACAACCAAATGACCCCTTTACCCCTCTTCTCTCTCACCTCGTCTGTTCAAATAGACGACAACAACAACAACCCAGTAGCTCCGTCCAAATCATACCCAAACGACCACCCAAAATCCATCAAACGACTCCCAAATTTCCAAAATTCATCACACCTCTGTCTATTTCCCCTCACCTTTGTTTGCTGTACGAAAATGGTGAGATGTGTAGGTTCTAGAAGAACCTAGAAGCTCCAGGTGGTGTCCCAACTTTCCTCATCCCTTGAATCGCGGCTGATCATGCTCGAAATCATTGGTGTATGATCGATTTCGTACCTCAAGGTACAAACGTGGCCTCATCAGGAGGATTTTTTATTTTTGAAATTCAATTTCTCTTAAGTTTTATCCGAAAATCATAGAAATTTCCCCCCAATTTCCATCCGTTGCATTCCATAAATTCCCCCCTATACAAACCCCTCACTCTCTACTGTTGAAAGGGTTTTTTTTCGAGTAGCAAAATCTTGGAGAGTTCTTTTCTCCGATTTTGGGAAAACTTTAAAAATCAGGGTAAATTCAAAGAAAATTACACCGTTCTTTAAAGTTTCTTAAGGGTCTTGGTCTATTTTCTGGATTGTTGTGAGAACTAGAGAGGCTTTAAGCTCTAAGTTCGTCGGAAAAATCGTCGAAGAACTCAACTCGTATTGTCTCAGCTTTGCTGCTCAAGAAAAGGTAAACCCTTCTTCCTTCACTCTTCTTTTTTTCCCTTTCTTTTCCTTAGTCTATGAGCTAGTCGACTGATGTGGTGATAATATAAAATGTTGTAGTTGATTGGCTGTTTTGGTTCTGTTGTGTCAAACACTTTCTAATGGTTGATTGAGTATTGTTGTTGGTTTTTTTGATCAAGGGAGATGGGTTGAGTCTTTTGGGGAATGGTTGAGCTTGGGATGAGCTTTGAACTTATTGGTTTGGCTCATCCTAAGAGATCCTAAAGACCCAAAAATTCCCCAATTTTTGTCGATGATTTGAGTAGTTAGTATTCGTGGTGTGATACGAATCTTTTAAAAACTTGTTGAGCATGATCTTGATAGCTAAATGATAGTTATACCATTAGTTTGTGAGTCCTGAAACTTTTTTCTGTTCCTTTATTTCAGTCTCAGATAATTAAATGCCTATCCTGTTTTCACGACTTAAGTGTTGGTTGTAACATCTTGTTGTTACTGTCTTTCTGGTTTTCTTGGTTATTTTTGCCTCTGTGAGATTAAATGGAAAAGACATTCATTCAACTGACGGATGGCACATGTCTAAGCCAAGTTCTAGGATCCTCCATGGTTCCCCATGCCATGTGAGGCTCTAAGAATCAAGACCTTGAGATAACTCATTAGTTATTTTCAGAAAGACCTTCAAAACATGACTATGGTAATGATGTTTTGCTGTTTCATATGTAGAACATTCTAAGTGATTTTACAGATCTTTAAGTTGTATCATCAAATGTTTAATTCCAGCATAGCTTGAAGCAAAACCTTAGTATTCTTGAAGCATATTTTCTGTCTTCTCAAAGGGGCTTTCTTTTTCTTTATTAATATCTGTTTAAGGCTTTCGTGTATATCTGTTTTTGAAACATTGATTCAAATTCAATTCTGTTTGGCTATGAAGGTCTATGACTTGAGCTAATTAATAAGATGAAGTGTGAAGGATGCAAACCTTCTTGAATCAAGTCTCAAGGATCAAGATTTTTCTTGGGAGAGATTGAAGTTAGACTGCTCTCTCCAAATCTAGCCAGTGGAATGATTCCGATGTCCAAATAGGGATCATGTTCTTTTGCCTCTTTAAATCCTCTATGCCTTCTTCTCATGTTTATTTTTTCATCACTTTGAGGAAGTAGTGACTAGTTGGATAATCATCTAGTTAAAACAAAGATACAGGTTCAAGTTCTCTTATCTTAAGTTTGTCTACTTAATTGTTTGGGTATGGTTGCTAAGAGGCATTAAGGGATCAATCTCTTGATAAACTTACCATTTCCTCTTTTCATACTTCATTTTGAAACTAAGACATTCATATCTTGGTTAAATATCAATAACAATACTCCCTTTAACTGGTTTTCCCTTTTAACGTTTGATAAGGTAATAGATTTCTACTCTTTTCTTTTAAAATGAGGAATTTGTTTAAGAACCATGGTATAATCATTTTGCTAAATTTCGGTTTTCATTGCTTGTAAGTGTGTTCTTTCCTTTTGCATGCTTGATTGATTTAATGCCGTGCAAACACTAATCCTTCACTTTTTTTTCTATGCATGAATACACCCACTCGAGTCCAATTGGACTCTTGCGTTGCATCTTCCTCTTTAGAGTCGATTGGTATACTCTGATATTCATTAGTATAACAGTGATATACAATAGTATATAAGCCTTGGAAGCTAGTATACAGGTTGAAGAAAGGAAAAAGTGAAAATGGAAGCTGATATACAGGTTTTGGTGCTGAAAATGTGAAATATACAGCTGATATACAAGATGTATACAACTGATATACAAGCTGGAAAATGGACAAGGTCCATTGATGTCACGACCCAGACCGTCGTGAATGGCACTCACTCAACCCCTGGATGAGTGAACCAGTAGAGTTTTACCCTTTGCCTAGACTAATAACCTAAAACCAATAAACAAAAAATAAACTAGCAATTAAGCAATGCAAAAACTAAAGCTTTAATATATCCTGCGGAAAATCCCTCCTAGGAACTGAAAGTCGCTGTACCAAACATCAATACCAATATATAGAATACGGATATGCAATCCCAAAAGAAAATACGGAAATAGTTTCAAGTCCGAGACAAGTGGACTGCAACTCTAAAGATAAGCCCAAGGTAGCTTGATCAAACAGCTCACTCTTGAAGTCAAAAGTCGTCGGTGCTAAGGATGAGGTCGCGTCTCAGCCGCTGGAAGATTTCCTGTACTCACCAAAAGAAAATCAAGTGCAGTATCAGTACTCCACCACTGTGTACTGGTAGGATCATCATCCAGTTTCCAAATAAGTAGTGTATAAGCAGTACAACAATATCAAGTAAAAGGTAAAACATGCAACAATAGCCACAGAGACGCCTAGACTACAAGTCTCTACTTAGCCCATTCCGCATGAATTCCACCACCTAACTCTAAGCCACAACCATATATCATTAACTATGCCTTTTCGTCTAGCTCGAACCCACCCTGGGATCCCCTCTAGACAACACAATGTACCTTGAATCAACCCGGCCTAAACTAAGACCAACACAACAGTTATACAGAATTTCCCCAGCCTCTCAAGGGACACTAAACAAATAACACATTTCAATAAACATCCTGGTCCACTCACAGAACCAATATCAGTCAATGCAACTCAACAATAAAAATGCAATGATGCAACAAAAGTAAATCCGTACCAGGCGTGGTACCCGAGCCAACCGTTGGTATATTCTATACCAGGCGTGGTACCCGAGCCAACCATTTGTTATACCCATACCAGACGTGGTACCAGAGCCAACCGAATGTCAATAATCCACAGTCAAATGCATGAACAAACAACTTGTAAACCAACAAGCAAATATCGTTCAAATCATAGACTGTAAAGCAGGAACCTTAGACATTCTACACAACTTCCCTAAGCAATGTAATTCATACAATCACTTAGATATGAGTACACGAATATACAACATTCACAGAAATCGTAAGCCATCACCTACCTCGAAATAATCCAAGCTCTATTCAACCCGAGCTTTCCCGTGTTCCAGATTCCTTTCTCGTTCTTGGTCTAAAATAACACACAAGTACATACAATTAACGCACAAGGCCTACACAGTACCCCGATTACACCAAATCCCCAAACCCCAGGCCACCCATGATCATCCCACCCTTTTCCCAGGCATTTCCACCATTAATTCACCTACTTCTATCATTTTTATGGATACAAATAGAGAATTTAACAACCTATGATCATAATAACATACTTTTAACAATGCCCAAGAATATTCATGCTTGGAATCCCCTTCCTTCCCCGGATTCTACCATTCCTAGGTTATTCCAACCTTTCCCCAAGTTCCCTCCTAGCAATTCTACCGCATAGAAAACGTAGTACAAAGATTGGGGAGTATAAACCTTATCTTAGGGAAGAAATTCGAAGGAAAAAAGAGGAAAATCGCCTGAAATTGCCCTAGTTCTTCTCCCAAATGAATTGTAGAAAACTGAACTGCTTTAGGGAAGTTTCTGCATTAAAAACCCATTGGTCCGCTTTAGCGATCCCCGCTCCGCTATAGCAGTCCCGCTATAGCGGACGACTTCCGCTATAGCGGTCTTAAGTGGGTATTGACCGCCTTGACCACCGCTATAGCGGTATTTTCCACCGCTATTGCGGAGGTAGCTACTGTGGATCGTTGCGCTCGTCACAGACAGAATGTCAAAAAATCTCCCAGTTTTGGCCATTTCACAATACACTTGCTTTCCGCGATGATCCGAAACAACCCCTTCACGTCAAACACGATCCCGGGAGTTCTACTTACCCAAACTCGAAAAGTCCCCTGGACTCCTTTATGTCTTGGCTACGTGGAAAACTAGTTCAAAACAAGACACCTAGACCAATCCTTACCCAGATTTTCCTAGACTCTACCTCGCTCCAAAATCGGCCGAGGCTAGCCTAGCCTAGAATTTCAAACTTCCAAACCTGGAGTTTTCTAACTCTAAAACTTGGCACAATTAGACTATCTGTAACGACGGACCCAGTCGTTATTACATATACCAATTTACCCATCATTCGTCCCCAAATGATCAAACCTGAAATTACAGAAATAAAAGGAGGGAAAGTGTAGTACCTAAATCCTTAACCAGTTGAGGCTACTTGTCCCACATGTCCTTCTCGATTTCCCAAGTGGCTTCCTCAACCGGACGATGCTTCCACTGAACCTTCACCATATCAATTACCTTTGTCCTCAACCTCCGGACAGATCCTTATCAAAAAGTACCTCATCCCACTTGATGATGTAATCCCCATCCCCATGGTATCGATTGAGCATGGATACATGGAATACCGGATGGACGCCTGACAAAATAGGTGGTAGTGCTAACCTGTAAGCCACTGGCCCCACAATTTCAAGAACTTCAAATGGACCGATGAACCGAGGGCTAAGCTTGCCATTCTTACCAAACCGCATAACCCCTTTCATTGGTGACACCTTCAACAATATCTGTTCACCAGTCTGAAAGTCCATGTCCCGGACCTTGCGATCTACATACATCTTCTGTCTGCTTTGAGCAGCCAACAACTTGGTCTGAATGCCCCATACATTTTCCTGCGCTTCCTTTACTAAATCTATGCCCAGAGGCTTTACATCGACTTCCTCAAACCACCCAACCGGTGATCTACAGTTCCTCCCATAAAATATCTCAAACAGTGCCATGTCAATACTGGTGTGGTAGCTATTATTGTACGAGAATTTGCACAATGGTAGAAACTGGTCCCAATGACCCCCAAAGTCTATTACACATGCTCTCAGCATGTCCTTCAATACCTAGATCGTCCTTTCCGACTGACCATCAGTCTGAGAATAGAAGGCCATGCTAAAAGTGAGTTGTGTACCCAACTCTTCATGTAACTTTCCCTAGAACTTAGAAGTAAACTGCGTACCCCTGTCTGAAATGGTAGACAATGGTACCCCATGCAGTCTCACAATCTCCTTCACATAGATCTTAGCTAATTGCTGCGAATTGTAATCTACCCTGACCAGAATAAAATGAGTAGACTTGGTCAGCCTGTCGACAATGACCCAAATTGAGTCATACTTCCCCAATGTCCTGGGAAGACCCACCATGAAATCCATGGCTATCCTTTCCCACTTCCACTCTGGAATTGGCATTCTCTGAAGTAGTCCTGCAGGTCTTTGATGTTCATACTTTACCTGCTGGCAGTTCTGACATTTGGACACAAAATCAACTATGTCCCTTTTCATCTCGGGCCACCAGTAACGCTGCCTCAAGTTCCTGTACATTTTATTTACACCGGATGAATCGAGTACCGCGAACCATGGGCTTCTGCCAAGATTTTTTGAATTATATCATCAACTCGAGGAACATAAATCCTCTCCCTAAAATACAACACTCCACCAGATTCTAACATGACGTCTCTGGGCTCCCCGAATATTACCTTATCTCGTAACTTACCCAGTTTCGAATCCTGAAACTGTTTCGCCTTTATTTCCACTATGAAGGTGGCCTTGACCTCAATGTTGGCTATAACCCACCTCGATCTGAAACACCCAAGTGCATGAACTTGGCCTCCAAAGCCCAAATTTCCTTAGCTAGTGGTCATTTGGACACCTTTAAACAAGCCAAGCTACCCATGCTAATAGTTTTTCGGCTTAAGAATCTCTGAAGCTGGGTTTTGTCAGGGATTTTATTGAGAAATTTGGAAGAGAACTCAATAGCCCTGCAGATAGGTTTATGAGCTCCTTGATAGAGGTCGTGACCTAGAAATCTAATGGCAGTTTGGAAGAGCTTGATTTTACTAGCGCTAACAACTAAACCATTATTCTTGATAACTTTGAAGAAAGTGTTGAGGTGTTTAAAATGAGAATCTATATCCTCGGAGAATAATAATACATCATCTATATAAACAATAGACATATAACTGTAATCATTGAATATGGAATTCATGATATTTTGAAATTCAGAAGGGGCATTCTTGAGCCCAAAAGGCATGACATTCCATTCATATTGCCCAAAAGGGACATTGAATGCAGTTTTATACTTATCTTTTTCGGAAATCTGGATCTGCCAGAATCCTGATTTCATATCAAATTTGCTAAAAATGTTAGCTTTGTAAGTCCTTTTCAAAAGGTCTCTTTTGTTAGGTGTGGGATACCTTATCCATTTTAAAACGGAGTTTAGGGGTTTATAGTTGATCACTAATCTTGGTGCTCCTCTTTCTTTCTCTGCGTTTTTATTAACGTAGAAAGCAGAACAACTCCAAGGTGATTTAGAAACCCTAATGATTTTTTTGTTTAAAAGAGTAGTAATCTCTTTTTTGCAAAATTCCATCATTTCATGATTCATTTGAATGGGCCTCGCCTTAGTGGTGATGGCTTGTTCATTGAATCCTTCAATGTATGGAAGATCAACAATATGTCTTTTTCTTTCCCAAAAAGCATTTGGAAAATCAGAACATATTTCTTTTTCAAAAGTACTCTGAAGATTAGCTATTTTACTAACTATCTCCGGGGTTTTTAAAATCTGTTCGATTTTCTTTATACGAATTTCATCTTTTAAGAAAGTGACATGCTGAGACAGATTATTAATATGGAAAACTGTATTTTTAGCATGGTTGGCTAAGCACGTATACTGTCTAATGGACTTACAGTACAAAATTATTCTAGTAAGTAAAATGATAATAAAAGATAGATAGGAGAACTTATAAAGAATATTATAACAAGTATCAATGATCTTCATACAGTTTCTAAAGTAGGGTCTATTGGTCTAACAATAGTATCTTTTCTCAGAGTCATCTTGGCTACTGGACATCATTTTAACAGTTCTAAACGCCCTCCTGGCTGCAGCGACTTTACAAATTGGGCTGACCAACGTATGAACCGGATATTAATCGGTTACCTCATACTCATGAGAAAGAACGCATGCCTCACACCAGGTATAGAAACTATATTAAAGAACATGATAAATGGAATAATAATCATGTACAAACTATCATTCTAAACTAAATTATATACAAAGTATCATTCAAAAATCTTATGGATAATAACCAACATGTTTTGAATAGTATCAACTTATCTTCCCAAGCAACTAAGATTGCTAAACTAGAAAATGATTTACAAAACTGGAATTTACCAGAAGAACCTTTCAAAAAGATTTACCATCTAGGTAATTTTAGTTATGTCACTCGTCATAATATTAAGACTTGTGAATCTACTATTGCTATCAATAATTCTTTAGAAATTATTAAATTACTTAAAAGCAACGATATAAATCGTTATAGAAATAATTTTAATTATTTGCATATAGGTTTAGTGCAAGTGGCTGTCAAGCCTATTTTTAGGAAAGGTCTTGATATACCTGTTTGTGTCCTCCTCAGAGACGACAGGTTTCTTAATTTTGATGACTCTCTGTTAGGGGTATTGCAAAGTAACCTTGCCGATGGCCTGGTATACTTTAATTGTTACCCTAACTTCTCCGTTGACATTAATGATCCTAATGTCATGGATTCTTTGACACTTAATGTCAAAACCAAGAACCTTAACAGTAAAGCCAATACTCGAGAGATAACCATTATCTACAAAGTTTATTATAGGCTTATGAAAACTACCCTTGCATCCAAGGCCAGAATTGAAAGCCCGAGAGGTGAAACCATGCTTATGGAAGCTAACCATAACCATAGTACTATCTTTGTTCCACGACTTTTGAAATGGAACGATATCCTCTCTAACAGTGATTGGCATTTTGATGCCATCACATTACCCTCCTCGTCTCACTCTGAGAGACATCAAATCGTAAGGGTCATTCAATTCCCTGATGGATCTATTGACCTCAAATTCCTTGAGAATTCGAGATCCTCATCTTATAGGCGATCAACCTTCTTTATGATTCCGATGAAAGCCAATCTGGAAAAGATTGCACTTGTACTGAAACCTTCTGTACTTGTAGTAACACACCCCAGACTATCCGAGTACTTTCAGATCATTCTAAGGAAGCTCTTTTTGATGTTATTCAACATATTGCCGATGATGAGGCTAGGAATCATTTTCTCCTAGAACTCAAAGCTATCATCCTCAACACGGACAAACCAAAAGGCCGTCCAGTTGTTGAACCTTTTAGCATGAGGGAAATCATGAATCGTTCTCACAACCATCCAGAACCCTCTATTTCTGACCTTCGTCAAGAAGTTTCTAGTCTTAAACAAGAGATTAGAGATATCAAATGTCGACTAGGAAAAGTCAAAATGGATGTCCTCACTGATCAGGTACTTAAAAAGGTCCCCTTGCAAGAACCAAATTCTGACCATGAGTCTTCACAAAATAATGATGATTACATCCCGGTCAACAATGACTATCTAGCTGAACCTTGTAATAATCCTTCGACCTCTGGAACACCTGGAGTAACTGTTATTACTTCAATAAGACCTCAGAGTCACCATATTCCTATCAAAATTGTTATTAATAAAAATTTTGTTATTAACAAAGTTGCTTTACTTGACAGTGGTGCATATCGTAACTGCATAATAAAAGGTATTGTACCTACTAAGTATTTACAAAAAAGTACTTCAAAATTATACTCCGCTACAAGAGAACTTTTGAAAATTAACTATAAGCTCTCTAAAGCTCATATTTGCAACAACGACATTTGTTTAACAAATGACTTTGTAATCATAGAAGATATCAACGAAGATATTATTCTGGGAATACCTTTTATCACTCAGATAAAACCTTATTTTACTGATTTAGATGGTATTAATACTACTATTCTAGGAAAAGATTTACATTTTCCTTTTATCAAAATCTCTCACAAGATGAGAGTAATTTCATAAGAGAAAATACTGTTTTCCGTATTAATAATCTGTCTCAGCATGTCACTTTCTTAAAAGATGAAATTCGTATAAATAAAATCGAACAGATTTTAAAACCCCCGGAGATAGTTAGTAAAATAGCTAATCTTCAGAGTACTTTTGAAAAAGAAATATGTTCTGATTTTCCAAATGCTTTTTGGGAAAGAAAAAGACATATTGTTGATCTTCCATACATTGAAGGATTCAATGAACAAGCCATCACCACTAAGGCGAGGCCCATTCAAATGAATCATTAAATGATGGAATTTTGCAAAAAAAGAGATTACTACTCTTTTAAACAAAAAAATCATTAGGGTTTCTAAATCACCTTGGAGTTGTTCTGCTTTCTACGTTAATAAAAATACAGAGAAAGAAAGAGGAGCACCAAGATTAGTGATCAACTATAAACCCCTAAACTCCGTTTTAAAATGGATAAGGTATCGCATACCTAACAAAAGAGACCTTTTGAAAAGGACTTACAAAGCTAACATCTTTAGAAAATTTGATATGAAATCAGGATTCTGGCAGATCCAGATTTCCGAAAAAGATAAGTATAAAACTGCATTCAATGTCCCTTTTGGGCAATATGAATGGAATGTCATGCCTTTTGGGCTCAAGAATGCCCCTTCTGAATTTCAAAATATCATGAATTCCATATTCAATGATTACAGTTATATGTCTATTATTTATATAGATGATGTATTAATATTCTCCGAGGATATAGATTCTCATTTTAAACACCTCAACACTTTCTTCAAAGTTATCAAGAATAATGGTTTAGTTGTTAGCGCTAGTAAAATCATGCTCTTCCAAACTGCCATTAGATTTCTAGGTCACGGCCTCTATCAAGGAGCTCATAAACCTATCTGCAGGGCTATTGAGTTCTCTTCCAAATTTCCCAATGAAATCCCTGACAAAACCCAGCTTCAGAGATTCTTAGGGAGCCTTAACTATGTTGCTGACTTCATCCCAAAAGTCAGACAAGTCTGCGAGCCCCTCTATAAAAGGCTTAGAAAAAATCCTGTCCCTTGGAGTACTGATCAGACCCAAGCGGTAATCCAAGTTAAAACTTTGGTCCAAACCATTCCCTGTCTAGAAATCCCCAATGCTTTTATGATTGTTGAAATTGATGCTTCTGATGCAGGATATGGAGGAATCCTTAAACAAAAAGTAGATCTTGAATCTACAGAACAACTTGTTCGTTTTACATCCGGAATCTGGAATTTCGCACAAAAAAATTATTCAACTGTTAAAAAAGAAATCTTATCTATAGTGCTATGTATCACTAAGTTCCAAGATGATCTTATTAATAAAGAATTTCTACTTAGAGTAGATTGCAAATCTACTAAAGAAATTTTGCAGAAAGATGTAAAAAACCTTGTTTCAAAACAGATTTTTGCTAGGTGGCAAGCCTTATTATCTAGTTTTGATTTTAAAATCGATTTTATTAAAGGAGAAGAAAATTCTCTACCAGATTTCCTAACCCGTGAATTTTTGCAAGGTAAGCATGAGGCCTTTTGAGCCAAACATCGCCTCCAAGGGAGAACAGCCTCCCAAAACTAAAATGGCTAGACCATTTACTCAGGCCCCCCTAACTCCAGCTAAACCGGAAGCCCCACAGAGGCCTTTGTTAACATTTCAAAATAAGTTCACTGCTTTAGCAGATTACCCTATGTTACCTTCTCCAATACAACCACCAAAGCTGTCCTATCCACCCTAACCAAAGACTCTCAGTCTGAAAAAGCCTTTTGACCAAGGAGCATCTTCCAGCTTCGTGCAAGTCAGAGAGAATTACACCATGAAGGTTCCTGAATCCTTCGCCCAAGCAGTTAACCCTGAGTTAGCAAAAACTATCCCAACTACAAAACCAAAAGAAGAAACTTTTAATTTTGTCACTTCACAGGTACTGCCTCTAATGGCACTGAACAAAGAATTTGGCAATACTGATACAGATGCATTGATCAAACCCTGCTACACCAATGCAAATTATGTGGATAGTGATAATCCACTCAAAACAAGAAGGTACTATGAGGCCATTCTCGTGGATACTAATTCCATAGAAATTGAACACACCAGGGACGAAAAGAATCCCGAGTTTATTAAGTTTCCAAGATTCACCATCAAAAGAATCCTGGATCCTTTTGAATGGTTTGTAGACCACCTGCACACTCCAATCAACTTGTCTATAGAACATAGACCACAAACATACAACTGGTGTGACTACAAGTCAGCATGGATGAATTTCATCTACCTAAGGCCAAGACATACTTGGTTCGTCAAATATGATCCAAGAATCACAAAGGCTATCATTCCTAGATGGTTCTACGAATGGTGGAATCTATTTGGAGGAATCAAAGAAATCCTTCCCCAACAATTTCTCAGCAGGTTTGAAGAATTTCAGACCAAGGAAGAAATTACGACGTTACCAGAACATATTAAATTATGTAAATATTATGTCCAGAGAAGAATCTCTTATATTATCTCCTGGGATTTCTCCAAAAGTGAAATTGACATGATAATATACTTATGAAAACAAACACAAGTCAAAGGTTGGGTTCCTAAAACCAAAACCCAGGCGAGTTCATCGTCATCATCACCCAGAGTTCAAGTTTCCAAGAATTCATCAAAAGCTGCACTCAAGCAAAAACTAGAAGAAGCTTTGAATAACTTGGATAGTTATAATGAAAATCAAATCATGAAAATGATTGAAGATGCTGCATCCACTGGAAGTGGTAGTGAAGACAATGGAGATATGTGGCAGCCTAAAGGTATAGCCTTGGCTTACATGGACCCCGATTATGAATAGGAAAAGGACCCTTGAGGAAAAGTAGAGGCAAAGCCGGAATTACTTTTCCACAAGAGGCATTTCACTGTTCTTAACTGGCATCCAATGAGAAGCTAAAAGACTAAAACTTGGGCCCATATAGCCCACATAAACCCACTATATTTACTTTATAAAAAGAAGGAACCCCCAAAGTGTCGGCAAGATCTACACCATCCAAAGTGTCAGCAAAATCTTGATCGTCCATCTGTTAGCCTACTAGTAGAAGAAGGCATTTCATTTCCTCTATATAAAGGGGATTTCTCATTTGTAAGAGGCATCAAAAAATTATCATATTCTGAAAACCTCTCTCTCTATAATCTCTCCCTCTCTTTTGTAAGCAATGTTTCAAGTTTATAAATAAATTCCAGTTTTTGTAAGTATTTTCCTTTCTCTTTTATCCGCATTACTTGCAGTACTGAATGGTCACATCATAGTCTTTCAATAGCTCCATCCACCTTCTCTGCCTTAAATTCAAATTTTTCTGGGTGAATACGTGCTGCAGACTGCGATGATCTGTGAATACCTCACACTTGACACAATAAAGGTAGTGTCTCCAAATTTTTAATGCAAAAACCACCGCTGCCAACTCTAAGTCATTAGTCGGGTAATTCCTCTCATGCACCTTCAACTGCCTGGATGCATAGGCTATCACATTTCTATCCTGCTTCAACACAGCACCCAAACCAGAATGTGAAGCATCATAGTAAACAACAAATTCTTTACCTTCAACCGGCAAGGACAAAATTGGGGCTGTGGTCAAAAGTGTCTTTAGCATTAGGAAGCTCTCCTCACACTTGTAGCACCACACGAATGGTGCATCTTTCTGTGTCAGCCTGGTCAGGTGAGTAGCAATTGAAGCAAAATTCTTAACAAACCTCCGGTAGTACCCCGCGACCCTAACAAAACTCCTTACCTTTGTCACAGAGCTAGGCCGAACCCAACTCTTTTCTGCCTCAATTTTCTGGGGATCTACCATCACCCCTTGTTCTGACACTACATGCCCCAGAAATGCAATTGAAGTCAACCAAAACTCACACTTAGTGAATTTTGCATAAAGCTTTTGGTGTGTCAAGATATCCAGTACAATACGAAGATGATTAGCATGCTCCTCCCTACTCTTAGAGTAGATCAAAATATCATCGATGAACACGATAACAAAGAAATCCAAGTAGGACTTAAACACCCCATTCATCAAACTCATGAATGCTGTCGGGTCATTGGTCAAACCAAATAACATTACTAGAAACTCATAATGCCCATACCGGGTCCGAAAAGAAGTTTTCGGAATGTCCTCAGCCCTAATCTTTAACTGATGGTACCCCGACCTCAATTTGATTTTTGAGAACACTGATGCACCCTGAAGCTGGTCAAACAAATCATCTATACGGGGTATAGGGTACTTATTCTGGATGGTCACCTTGTTCAACTACCTATAATCTATGCACATCCGCATACTACCATCCTTCTTCTTTACAAATAAAATCGGAGCATCCCAAGGCGAAGCACTGGGATGTATAAATTCCTTATCTAGGAGTTCCTGCAGCTGAGTCTTAAGTTCCCTGAAATCTGCCGGAGCCATACGATACGGCGGAATGGAAATGGGATGAGTGCCTACCTAAATTAATACAAAAATCTATATCCCTGTCCGGAGGCATACCAAGCAAGTACGCTGGAAACACCTCTAAAAATTCAGAAACCACTGGAACTGACTCAATAGGCGGGGACTCCACACTATCATCCCAGAGATAAGCCAAGAAGGCTAGACAACCCCTCCTCAATAGCTTCCTAGCCCGAACAAATGATATGATCTTAACTGTCTTAAGCCTGTACACACCTTCCCACTCTAGTCTATCCTTACTCGAAATCTCTAGAGCCACAGTCTTAGTGTTATAATTTAATACAGCATGATAATGGGATAACCAGATCATGCCCAAGATAATATCAAAATCAACCATATCCAGGATTACCAAGTCTACCCAAGTGTGCAACCCCAAAAACACAACAGAACAGTCATGATAAACATGAGTCACAACCACAGACTCTCCAATTAGGGTAGAAACATGGATAGGGGAATCAAGGATATCACATACCAAGTCCAAACCCAAGGCAAAATTCACAGACACATAAGAATATGTAGAACCTGGGTCAAATAATACCAAAGCCATTTTATCACAGACGAGAATGATACCTGTGATTACTGCATCTGACGTCTCAGCCTCGATCCTCCCAAGAAATGCATAGCAGTGAGCCCGGTCAACAATCCGAGCAACCTCCCTGGCCGGCTGCGCGACACTCCTGCCCGCGCCGCCGTTCCCTCTGTCTCCTCGGCCTCCCTGAAAGTTATCTCACCCATTCTGTGGATAACCTCTAGCATGACCACCTCTACCTGCCAAGACCACAGCCTTGGGCTACTGCTGAACCTGATTACCGGTCTGCCTGTGAGGGCACTTCCTCTTAAAGTGGCCCAGATCACCATAATAGAAGCAACCACGGTCAAGTGCAGGCCTGCTAGCTGATGTATAGGACGCTCCCTGGACTCTAGGAGCTGAAGACTGAGCTCCTGATGACACCTATAGTAGCTGGTAGAGCCGAATGAATAGGACGGTCTGGGTAAGCCTACTGATGCTAGCCCCTGGAGTATGATCCACCATAGTTTCCCTCATTCCGGGGCCTCTTGGCTAAAGCCTTAGCCTGCCCCACTTGCCTAACTCCCTCTATCTTCTTCACATAATCCACCATATCATTAAAGCCCTTTCCTGAAGAAGTCATATGCACTGATAGTACCTGTAGTTCACTATTCAGACCCTTGATGAATAACCGGACCCGTTCCTCTTGAAACCCAACATCTGTGTAGAAAAATGAGACAACGCATGGAAGTTAGCCTCATAAGCCGAGACAGATATGATACCCTATTCCAAGTTCAAAAACTCATCTTTCTTCTGGTCCCTCAAAGTATGGGGAACGTACTTCTCTAAAAATAACACGTGGAACTGCTCCCAAGTCAGTGGAGGTAGAACAAAACATCGACACTCAACATGAGACCTCCACCACTGCTTGGCATCACCCTGCAGCTGAAAAGTGACAAACTCAAACCCATGCTGACGTACAATACCTAACTTGTGCAACCTCTCATGGCAATCCAAGATGAACTCATAGGCATCCTCCTTATCTGTATCCTGAAAAGTCGGAGGTTTCAGCTTAAGGAACTTAGTCAGCATCTCATGCTCATTTTCTATCATCACTGGGCCTAGCATTGGCCTGAGGAGATCATTCGTGCCTGAAACTGCGTCCATCCTATGTGTTGTAGTAACCGCTGGCTGAGTATCCATGGCCTGATTTGCATAAGCTGCGGGTATGGCTCCAGCGCCAACCAACCCACTCAGAATGTTCCAAGCCTACTGAAAGGCTTCTGGTGTCATAGTAGGAAGGCCCGCACCCCCAACTGGTGCCGCCTCCACTTGTGCCCTTCATCCTCCACAATCACTTCCACCTCTTCCGCCACAGGATCCTGAGGTTGGGGAGGGGTCGCTTCACGAACCTCAGCAGCATCTTGAGCTCTACCCCTGGCGGGTGTGGCTCCAGCTCGTCCCCTGCCCCTTCCCCTACCTCTGCCACGAACTGCCGGGCCCACTGGCCTTGCTCCATTGTTCCTTGTAGTAACCATCTGCGGACAGAAGAGTGAATGAGGTTAGATACCAATTTGTATCACCAGATACTAATTGGAATCGAGTTATAGCACGAAGGAAAGAAGAAAGAGATAGTTTTTTTTTCCTAAAGCCCCATAGCCTCTCAAAGAAAAGTACAGACGTCTCCGCACCATTCCGCAAGACTCTACTAGACCTGTTTGGTACGACGAGATCAATGAACCTAGGGCTCTGATACCATCTTTTTCATGATCCAGACCATCGTGAGTGGCACCCACCCAACCCCCGGATGAGCGAACCAGTAGAGTTCAACCCTTTGCCTAGACTAACAGCCTAAAACCAGTAAACAGAAAATAAACTAGCAATTAAGCAATGCAAAAACTAAAGCTTTAATATATCCTGCCGAAAATCCCTCCTAGGAACTAAAAGTCGTTGTACCAAACATTACTACAAATATCTAGAATACGGGAATGCAACCCCAAAAGAAATTACATAAATTGTTTTAAGTACGACACAAGTGGACTGCAACTCTAAAGATAAGCCCAAGGTAGCTTGATCAAATAGCTCACCCTTGAAGTCAGAAATCGTTGGTGCTAAAGATAAGGTCGCATCTCAGTCGCTGGAAGATTTCCTGTACTCACCAAAAGAAAAGCAAATGCAGTATCAGTACACCACCACTGTGTACTGGTAGGATCATCAACCAGTTTCCAAATAAATAGTGTATAAGCAGTGCAACAATATCAAGTAAAAGGTATGGAAAACATGCAACAATAGCAACAGACACGCCTAGACTACAAGTCTCTACTTAGCCCGTTCCACATGAAATCCACCACCTAACTCTAAGACACAATCATATACCATTAACTATACCTTTCCGTCTAGCCCGGACCCACCCTGGGATCCCCTCTAGACAACACAATGTACCTTGAATCAACCCGGCCTAAACCAAGACCAACACAACAGTTATACAGAATTTCCCCGGCCTCTCAAGGGCCACCAAACCAATAACATATTTCAATAAATAGCCCGGTCCACTCACGGAACCAATATCAGTCAATGCAACACAATAATAAAAATGCAATGATGCAACAAAATTAAACCCATACCTAGACCAATCCTTACCCAAATTTCCCTAGACTCTACCTCGCTCCAAAACTGGTCGAGGCTAGCCTAGCCTAGAATTTCAAACTCCCAAACCCGGAGTTTTCTAACTCTAAAACTTGGCACGATTGTACTACCCATAACAACGGACCCGGTCATTACAATAGATACCAATTTACCCATCGTTCATCCCCAAATGATCAAACCCGAAATTACGGAAATAAAAGGAGGGAAAGTGTAGTACCTGAATCCTCAAACAGTTGAGGCTACTTGTCCCGCATGTCTTTCTCGATTTCCCAAGTGGCTTTCTCAACCGGATGATGCTTCCACTGGACCTTCACCATATCAATTACCTTTGTCCTCAACCTCTGGACATCCCGAGCAAGAATCAAAACTGGTTCCTCCTCATAACGAAGATTCTTATCAAAAAGTACCTCATCCCACTTGATGATATAATCCCCATCCCCATGGTATCGCTTAAGCTTGTATACATGGAATACCGGATGGACGTCTGACAAACTAGGTGGCAGTGCTAACCTGTAAGCCACTGGCCCCATAATTTCAAGAACATCAAACAGACCGATTAACCAAGGGCTAAGCTTGACCTTCTTACCAAATCGCATAACCCCTTTCATTAGTGACACCTTCAACAATACCTTTTCACCAGTCTGAAAGTCCATGTCCCGGACCTTGCGATCTGCATACTATTTCTGCCTGCTTTGAGCAGCCAACAACTTGGTTTGAATGCCCCTTACCTTTTTCTGTGCTTCCTTTACTAAGTTTATTCCCAGAGGCTTCGATCGCCTTCCTCAAACCACCAAATCGGTGATCTGCAGTTCCTCCCATACAATGTCTCGAATGGTGCCATGTCAATACTGGTGTGGTAGCTATTATTGTATGAGAATTCGCATAATGGTAAAAACTGGTCCCAATGATCCCCGAAGTCCATTACACATATCCTCCAATACCTGGATCGTCCTTTCTGACTGACCATCAGTCTGAGGATGGAAGGCCATGCTAAAAGTGAGTTGTGTACCCAACTCTTCATGTAACTTGCCCTAGAACTTAGAAGTAAACTGCGTACCCCTGTCTAAAATGATGGACAGTGGTACCCTATGCAGTCTCACAATCTCCTTCACATAGATCTTAGCCAATTGTTGCGAATTGTAATCTACCCTGACCGGAATAAAATGAGCAGACTTGGTCAACCTGTCGACAATGACCCAAATTGATTCATACTTCCCCAATGTCTTGGGAAGATCCACCACCAAATCCATGGCTATCCTTTCCCACTTCTACTCTAGAATTGGCATTCTCTGAAGTAGTCCTGCAGGTCTCTGATGTTCATACTTTACCTAATGGCAGTTCTGACATTTGGACACAAAATCAACTATGTCCATTTTCATCCCGGGCCACCAGTAATGTTGCCTCAAGTTCCTGTACATTTTAGTTACACCCGGATGAATCGAGTACTGTGAACCATGGGCTTCCGCCAAGACTTTCTGAATTATATCATCAACCCGAGGAACAAAAATCCTCTCCTTGAAATTCAACACTCCACCAGAGTCTAACATGACGTCTCTGGACTCCCCGGATATTACCTTACCTCGCAACTTACCCAGTTTCAGATCTTGAAACTGTTTCGCCTTTATTTCCTCTATGAAGGTGGCCTTGACCTTAATGCTGGCCAATAACTCACCTCGATTTGAAACACCTAAGTGCATGAACTTGGCCTCCAAAGCCCAAATTTCCTTAGCTAGTGGTCGTTTGGACACCCCCAAACAAGCCAAGCTACCCATGCTAATAGTTTTCTAGCTTAATGCGTCTGCTACCACATTAGCCTTACCCGGATGGTACTGAATGGTCACATCATAGTCCGTCAATAGCACCATCCATCTTCTTTGCCTCAAATTCAAATTCTTCTGGGTGAATATATGTTGTAGACTGCGATGATCTGTGAATACCTCACACTTGACACCATAAAGGTAGTGTCTCTAAATTTTTAATGCAAAAACCACCGCTGCCAACTCTAAGTCGTGAGTCAAGTAATTCCTCTTATGCACCTTCAACTGCCTGGATGCATAGGCTATCACATTCCTATCCTACATCAACACATCACCCAAACCAGAAACTGAAGCATCACAGTAAACAACAAAGTCTTTACCTTCAACCGACAAGTACAAAATAGGGGTTGTGGTCAAAAGTGTCTTGAGCTTTTGGAAGCTCTCCTCACACTTGTAGGACCACACGAACGGTGCATCTTTTTGTGTCATCCTGGTCAGGTGAGTAGCAATAGAAGAAAAATTCTTAACAAACCTCCGGTAGTACCCCGTGAGCCCAACAAAACTTCTCACCTCCATCACAAAGCTAGGCCGAACCCAACTCTTGACTGCCTCAATTTTCTGGGGATCTACCATCACCCCTTGTTCTGACACTACATGCTCCAGAACTGCAACTGAAGTCAACCAAAACTCACACTTAGTGAATTTTTCATAAAGCTTTTGGTGTCTCAAGATATGCAGCACAATACAAAGATGATTAGCATGCTCCTCCCTACTCTTAGAGTAGATCAAAATATCATCGATGAACATGATAACGAAGGAATCCAAGTAGGACTTAAACATCCCATTCATCAAACTCATGAATGCTGCCGGTGCATTGGTCAAACCAAATGACATTACTA
>QJPP01005467.1:0-79614 GCA_003996215.1 Jaltomata sinuosa
CTAGTTTGAGTTTCTTTACTACTTTGAGATGTTTTTTAGCCTCCGGTTGGACGCGAGCAACCTGAGATGATTTTTACTGTTTTAGACCCGGCGACGCGCGGCCACCCTTGAGGGGTTTTTTTTGAGATATTTTCCTACTATTTTTAGTCCTGGACAGGGTCTGGGCATGCATATTCGAGACTGGGTCTCTATCTTGATATCGAGACTGGGTCTCTATCTTGATACATGTTCTGATACTGAGATTTGGTATGGGGTCTGGGACCTCCATGGACCTTGCTATCTGGGCCAGGGGTTACGGGCTGCGTGTGCCGGAAGAGGGGTATACGGGGGAGTAGAGGTATACGGGCAGAGTCCTTCCATGGAACCTACTGCTGGGCCGGATCGGCGCCGGAGGAGGTACATACAGAGATACTATGGCACTTGAGATCTTCATGCATCATATCATTCATGGTTCGAGGTTCCACCCTTGTTTGCTGTTTGCTGATTGTACGCTCCGGTAGTATGGGATGCCGGAGGGTTTGTTTTCACTTGTTTGTGTTCTTCGGTTGTATGGGCGGCCGGGGGACTGTAGGTAGATTTTTGCTATTTACTTACAGAGTTGTTCTCTATTAGGGATGAGTATGAGATTGGTTACTGCTAGACTGTTAGTTTCTGGATTTGAGATTGTTATGATTAGTTGGGTTGATTCATGTCTTGAGCATGCCTATTATTATTCTTCCTCTCTTCTTCTTACACTTGAGGTAACCGGTATACCGTCCATTTCGTAAACTTATTTTATATACACTGTTGTTGCAAGGACCCCAGGTGCGTTGTTTCTTACTTTCACCTGTGCCTTTGGTGTGTATATTCTGCTTACTAGCCTCATATGTGGTTCTGTTGGTTTCCCTCTGGGCTAGTTCCTGTGTACCTTTCGTTGATTTCTGTGACTACTTGCTTCTATTCTGTCTATTACTGCGCTTTTATCTTATATGTGCCCAGTCGGCCTATGATGCCTACTGGGTACCTTATGCTTCGCATTTGGTGCTCACCCCTACCCCCTGCATCTTTGGGTGCAGATCCTAGCGTGGGCCATCGCCGTTAGACCGTTGTGAATCGTGCTTGGAGATCTGTTGGAGACTACTTCAGACTGAGGGTGAGCTCTTGGCGATCGGAGCTTAGCTTTAGTTTATCTTTTGCTTCATATACTCTATTACCATTCGGAGACATTTGTATATATAGTTTTGGTTTATTTTGCACTCCATGTATGTAGTTTGGCTCTGTACTATGATACCAGGTCTTGGGGTTTGCTTTAGTTTCCGCATATGTATATATTTATATATCTGTTATCTATTTTATTTGTCTTGTTCGCTTATCTGTTAGATAGTAGCCCATTACTAACTGTTCTGGGCTACAGGGATTGGTTCACCTACCGGGGGTTGTAGGTGTCATCATGACCGAGAAATCGGGTCGTGACAACTTGGTATCAGAGCTTTAGGTTCACCGGTGTCATCGGTATAGGAGCCAATGTCTAGTAGAGTCCTGCGGATCGGGGCGGAGACGTCCGTACTCAATCTTTGGGAGGCTACAGTGACATTTTAGGAAATTCGACTCTTTCATTGCTTCTGTGTCGTGCGCACTACCCTTGAAGTTTCTAGAGATCTCATTTGTTCTACTTCATTCTTTCGCAGATGGTTCGTACGAGATCATCGGCAGCACGCGAGGATGAGCCTCCCACTCCAGCTAGGGGTCGAGGACGCCCTCGAACAGTGGCACCTGCTAGAGCTGCTAGCGTGGAGATAGAGCCCGAGCAGAATGTGGTTCAGGGGGCAGCCCAGGTACCACCAGCTCCAGTACCAGCTCCAGTGCCCACTTCTGTGCCAGCTCCAGCCACAGCTCAGTCTCCAGATATTCGGGGATTACTATTACAGCTTTTGGGTGTGATTGGAGAGCGGCCTTCTGAGGTAGCGCAAACATCCGCTCAGGGGGCAGCCCTGGGTGCACAGAGCTTAGGAGCGCATCCTACTACTATGGATCCCTGTGCGGAGGTCATTCCGGTCCCATCTGTTGCACAGCCTCTTGCTCCTCGCCCAGTTATGACAGAGACAGAGCAGAAGGCGTTGGGCAGATTTTTGAGGTTAGCACCCCCGAGATTTGCGGGTACTTCTGGACAGGATCCACATGACTTCATTACCACCTGTGAGGAGATGTTGCATCATCTGGGTTTGTTGGAGACTCACGGGGTTGGTTATACTACCTACCAGTTGGAGGGCCCAGCGAAGTTATGGTGGAGGGCTCAGGTTGCTTGTAGACCACCATCATCACCTCCTTTGACCTGGTCTGAGTTTTACGAGGCCTTTATGGCCAAGTTCCTACCACAGAGTGATCGTGAGCGTCGCAGGGATCAGTTTACTCACCTTATGCAGGGATCTACGACTATCTCAGAGTATGAGACCCGTTTCCATCAGCTAGCACCGTTCGGAGCTATGATCATTCCTACCGAGGCAGATAGGATTCGCAGATTTGTATGGGGGTTGAGGCCAGAGATCAGACAGCCAGCTGAGATATTGATTGCCAGTGGTCGGTCATTCCAGGCCATTGTAGACTATGCTCGCACTGTGGAGGACTTACAGCGACATGATCAAGGGTCCAGAGATAAGAGGCCTCGACATCAGGGTGTCTATAGTAGTCCCAGATATGGCGGTAGAGGTCCTGGCCAGTGGAGTCGGAGTTATCATCCACAGCAGTACCAGGGTCAGTCCAGCCGTCCGGTTCAGGCTTCCCTTCAGACTTTCGGTAGTACCCAGTTCGAGCAGGGTCAGGGCAACCATCAGGGCTATAGCGACCAGTCTTTGAGGGGTACAGCTTCTGGGGCATCAGGTCGTGGTGGTCATTCGGGATTTGCGGGTTCATCTCGACTGAGTAGGCCATCAGGGGCTTGTTTTACTTGTGGTGCGATAGGTCACTTTGCTAGAGATTGCCCTCAGCAGGGTACAGTTCAGTTGCCCGAGCCTTTACGAGTAGTTCAGCCCCCGGCTAGAGGGGGTGGTCGTCAGAGTAGAGGTAGTGCGCCACGCGGCAGAGCAGGTGGTAGGGATGGCGTCGGGCAGGTAGAGGTCGTCGTCAGTTTTACGCGGTCCCTAGGAGACCAGAGGCAGAGGCCTCAGATGCTGTGATTACAGGTACGATTTCTGTGTGCCATCAGTCTGCTATGGCTTTATTTGATCCTAGATCCACTTGTTCATATGTATCTGCCTACTTTGTGCCTTGTTTGGGGTTGGTTAGTGAGCCATTATTTGTTCCTGTTTCTGTTTCGACCCCAGTAGGAGATTCTTTAGTAGTGGATCGGATTGTGAGATCCTGTATATTATCTATTGGTGATTCAGAGACTTGGGGTGACTTGATGATTCTTGATATGCTAGATTTTGATGTGATATTGGGCATGGACTGGTTATCCCCTCACCGTGTGGTTTTGGATTGTTATGCCAAGACCATTACCATAGCTGTGCCCGGTGTATCCCCGGTTGTGTGGCAGGGTTCTGTTAGCCATGCACCATCTGGGATCATCTCTTGTCTTCGAGCTAGGAAGTTGATTTCCCGTGGGTGTTTAGCTTATCTAGCATATGTCCGAGATGTTAGTGCTGACCCACTTCTCCTGAGTCTGTTCCTGTGGTTAGAGACTTCCTCGATGTGTTTCCTACCGACCTGCCAGGCCTTCCACCTGAGAGAGATATTGATTTCGCTATTGAGCTAGAGCCGGGCACTAGGCCCATTTCTATTTCTCCTTACCGTATGGCTCCTGCTGATTTGAGGGAGCTTAAGGAGCAGCTCCAGGATCTGTTAGCTAAGGGGTTTATTAGACCTAGTGTGTCACCTTGGGGTGCTCCTGTTCTTTTCGTGAAGAAGAAGGATGGGTCGATGCGCATGTGTATTGATTATCGGCAGCTGAATAGGGTGACAGTGAAGAATAGGTATTCGTTGCCGAGGATTGATGATTTGTTTGACCAGCTTCAGGGTTCAGTTGTGTTTTCGAAGATTGATTTGAGGTCTGGCTACCATCAGTTGAGGATTAGGGCGGAGGAAATCCCTAAGACAGCATTCAGGACACGTTATGGCCATTATGAGTTCCTGGTGATGTCTTTTGGGTTGACTAATGCCCCCGCAACCTTTATGAACTTGATGCACAGGGTTCTTGGCTCGTATTTGGACTCATTCGTGATAGTTTTTATAGACGACATCTTGGTATACTCGCGTAGTAGAGATGAGCATGAGCAGCACTTGAGGGTTATACTCCAGAATTTGAGAGATCATCGGCTTTATGCCAAGTTCTCAAAGTGCGAGTTTTGGCTTGAGTCAGTTGCATTCCTAGGGCACGTGGTGTCTAAGGATGGGATTAGGGTTGATCCAGGAAAGATTTCAGCGGTTTGTGAGTGGCCTAGACCTACTACTGTTACCGAGGTTCGCAGCTTTATTGGGCTAGCGGGTTACTACAGACGGTTCGTTGAGGGATTTTCTTCCATAGCAGCACCCTTGACTATGCTGACTAGGAAGGATGTGGTCGGAAGGATAGCTTCCAGAGGCTTAAGGCCTTATTGACTTCAGCTCCAGTTTTGACTTTGCCGGTTGAGGGTCAGAGCTTCTCTGTGTATTGTGATGCTTCTGGGGTTGGTCTTGGTTGTGTGTTGATGCAGCAGGGTCGAGTAATAGCATATGCGTCGAGGCAACTGAAGGTTCACGAGCGCAACTACCCCACTCATGACTTAGAGTTGGCGGCAGTAGTTTTCGCGCTCAAGATCTGGAGGCATTATTTATATGGAGTTCACTGTGATATCTTCACCGATCACCGTAGTCTTCAGTATATCACGAGCCAGCGAGAGTTGAACTCGAGGCAGAGGAGATGGGTCGAGTTACTGAAGGACTATGACTTCACTATTCTGTATCATCCGGGCAAGGCAAACGTGGTAGCGGATGCCTTGAGTCGGAAGGCAGTGAGTATGGGTAGCCTAGCTTCTCTTTCAGTTTCAGAGCGACCGTTGGCCTTGGACATTCAGTCCTTGGCTAACCGTTTGGTTAGGCTTGACTTGTCGGATCCTAGCAGAGTTCTCGTCAGTGTTGAGGTTCGTTCTACCTTGATTGATCAGATTCAGAGCCGTCAGTTTGAGGATCAGCAGTTGTGTGACCTTCGTGATCGGGTTGTTCAGGGTGAGAACAGACGGGCTACTCTAGATTCAGATGGGGTTCTGAGGTATGATAGTCGCCTTTGTGTTCCGAGGGTTAGTGATTTGATTCAGTTGATACTTCGTGAGGCACACTGTACTAGATACTCCATTCACCCTGGCACAGCAAAGATGTATAGAGACTTGAGGCAGCTTTACTGGTGGAGTGGTATGAAGCGGGATATAGCGGAGTTTGTATCTCGGTGCTTGAACTGTCAGCAGGTTAAGTTTGAGCATATGAGACCTGGTGGTTTGATGCAGCGACTTCCCATTCCTGAGTGGAAGTGGGAAGGGATTACTATGGACTTCGTTGTTGGTTTGCCCCGTACTTCTCGTGGGTTTGACTCCATATGGGTGATTGTTGATAGGCTGACTAAGTCAGCACATTTCTTGCCAGTTCAGACTTCTTATGGTGCAGAGAGGTTAGCTCATATCTACCTTCGTGAGATTGTTCGGTTGCACGGGGTCCCAGCTTCTATCATTTCAGACCGCGGCACTCAGTTCACATCTCAGTTCTGGAGGGCTATTCAGCGAGATTTGGGTACAGAGGTTCATCTTAGTACCGCTTTTCACCCTCAGACAGATGGCCAGTCTGAGAGGACTATTCAGATTTTGGAGGACATGCTTCGGGCATGTGTTCTCGACTTTGGAGGTTCATGGGATCAGTTTATTCACTTGGCAGAGTTTGCTTATAATAACAGCTTCCATTCGAGTATCGGCATGGCACCTTTTGAGGCTTTGTATGGCAGGCGTTGCAGATCACCGGTAGGTTGGTTTGATGGGTTTAGTGCTGGGCCACAGGGCACAGATTTGCTTCGAGATTCCTTAGACCGAGTCCGAGTGATTCAGGACAGACTTCGGGCAGCTCAGAGCAGGCAGAAGAGTTATGCTGATCGTGGGCTTCGTGCCTTGGAGTTTAGTGTCGGTGACTTGGTGTTTCTCCGGGTATCGCCCATGAAGGGCGTGACGAGATTTGGTAGGCGGGGCAAGCTTAGCCCCAGGTACATTGGGCCGTTTGAGGTTTTGCAGAGGGTTGGTGGCGTTGCCTATCAGTTAGCCTTACCTCCGATGTTTTCAGCTATACATCCTGTATTTCATGTTTCGATGCTGCGTCGGTATGTACCAGATGAGTCTCATGTGTTGCAGTGGGATTCAGTTCAGTTGGATGAGGGTTTAGCTTTTGTTGAGGAGCCGGCAGCTATTTTGGCCAGAGATGTCAGGAAATTGAGGTCTCGAGAGATCTCGGTTGTTAACGTTCAGTGGAGGCACCGTCCAGTCGAGGAGGCTACCTGGGAGACCGAGAGAGATATGCGGGATCAGTATCCGCAGCTATTTTAGCCCTCAGGTACCCCCTTGACCTTGACTTTCGAGGACGAAAGCCCTTTTTAGTAGTGGATGATGTAATGACCCTTCTGGTCATTTCCACGTTTAAGTTTGAAGTCAAGCAAATCGACAAAAGTTATAGTAAGTTCGTTAACAAATTTCCTGAACTTTGGGTCAAATGTATCAGGACTTTTCTCCCAATATATAAAGAGTTAGAAGTCCCCCGAAATACCAAATCGAAGGTCTACGAGTCTAGTAGCCAACGCACAAAACCTCACGTCCAACTGATCTCGGAGCAAGGAGTTATGACTGTTTTATCGCAGACTGTCTGGCAGAAAATGGATTGCGAACCGGGTCGCGAATCGGGTCGGGTTTAACCCGATTTAAGCTTCAATTTCACGTTTTAAAATGCCATTTCAGTTCCGAAACAGTGATAAAATATAAGGGAGGATCCCGAGAGAATTCTTGAATAATTGAAATCGTGCGTAGGCGAATTACGAGCCTAAACTTAAGAACCGTATTAGCATCGTGCGTGTATTTGAAATATTTATTTAAAAAGTTGAATTTGGAAAAAATTATATTATTATTGCCTTTTCAAAATATTTAAAAGGTTTATGAAAAATATATTTGATACAATATAAGTGTAGACGTATTTATTTTATAAGGTTTTTATACTCCGTAATATTTTAACGGAGATAGTAAATTTAATTATGTTAAAAATTATTATTATAATATAGTAGGTTTTATTGGAAATGATTTTCTAATAATTATGGTATATTTAAAATACTATATTTATTTTATCACGAATTTATGCAATACCCGAATGTATACCTAACGGAGGGAATTTGGTTGCCACCTCCACCCCCACGTGTAAGTGGAAGGTGAAGGCAGCAATAGCAAGTGAAATGTGGCAGTAGGTTAAACTTTCATAATAGTGAAAGTGGCTGCCTAACTTATAATTACTACTTATTAAGTAGTTAATTATGGAACATGACAATGAGAATTTGTGCAATTCTCACAAACACTTAAATTACATAGCTTCTCCATGTACTTTCATACGTACAGAGAGGGGAATTGGTGGGACCAATTTAACGTGGTGGTTATATTAAATTGGTTATAGAAAATCAGTTATCTACGTCAAGTTATTCCGTCCCAAATCCAAATTCGATTCCGATTTAGTTTTGGATTTTCTTGGAGTGGTTTGAGCTTGGACATCGTTGTTCCAGCAGCTTGTCGTTGGACGACAGGTAGGTTACGGTTTATTTTCCCTAGACTCCGTATATATAAAATAAAATTGTATTAATGGGCATCCTTGGGGTGGTTTATTAGGTTGGTACCACAGACCTCGACCGCTTTATTCATGTCCGCCTATTTTTATTCCTCCGTTGCTTGTAGTATTTGCGGATATATTTTATTTACCCTTGTGGTCCTGCGAGGCCTTGTTGACTCTGGAACATAGAAGGTGGGATTTGGGAATGTCCGCGAGTCCCCGGGCATAGAATTATCCTTCTAGGCTGGTTATGCTTGCTGAGTAGCTGTGGGCCTGTGCAGGTCGATAGGTTGATTGTGAGCTGCGGGGCAGCTATTGTGTGTGATCATACCATTTCCATGCATATAAAGAGGTTTTATCCATGTTTTACAGTGGTTTTGGCTTCGGGCCTACTGGCACTGTTTTCTAAACCTTGCATGGCCCGGGGGGCCCGTTTTTGATGGAAATGATTTGGAAATGGTTGATTTCACTTGTGGTTTAAAATCATCAATTTTACGATTATCACTAGACTCGGCAGGGCCGGAGTGCTAGTTGAGTTTTCTTACTACTTGAGATGATTTTTAGCCTCGGTTGGACCGAGCACCTGAGATGACTTTTTACTGTTTAGACCCGGCGACGCCGGGCACCCTTGGAGGGGTTTTTGAGATATTTTCCTACTATTTTTTTAGTCCTGGACAGGGTCTGGGCATGCATATTCGAGACTGGGTCTCTATCTTGATATTGAGACTGGGTCTCTATCTTGATACATGTTCTGATACTGAGATTTGGTATGGGGTCTGGGACCTCCATGGACCTTGCTATCCGGGCCAGGGGCTACGGGCTGCGTGTGCCGGAAGAGGGGTATACGGGGGAGTAGAGGTATACGGGCAGAGTCCTTCCATGGAACCTACCTGCTGGGCCGGATCGGCGCCGGAGGAGGTACATACAGAGATACTATGGCACTTGAGATCTTCATGCATCATATCATTCATGGTTCGAGGTTCCACCCTTGTTTGCTGTTTGCTGATTGTACGCTCCGGTAGTATGGGATGCCGGAGGGTTTGTTTTCACTTGTTTGTGTTCCTCGGTTGTATGGGCGGCCGGGGGACTGTAGGTAGATTTTTGCTATTTACTTACAGAGTTGTTCTCTATTAGGGATGAGTATGAGATTGGTTACTGCTAGACTGTTAGTTTCTGGATTTGAGATTGTTATGATTAGTTGGGTTGATTCATGTCTTGAGCATGCCTATTATTATTCTTCCTCTCATCTTCTTACACTTGAGGTTACCGGTAAACCGTCCATTTCGTAAACTTATTTTATATACACTATTGTTGCAAGGACCCCAGGTGCGTTGTTCTTCTTTTCACCTGTGTCTATGGTGTGTATATGCTGCTTACTAGCCTCACATGTGGTTTTGTTGATTTCCCTCTGGGCTAGTTCCTGTGTACCTTTCGTTGATTTCTGTGACTACTTGTTTCTATTCTGTCTATTACTGCGCTTTTATCTTATATGTGCCCAGTCGGCCTATGATACCTACTGGGTACCTTATGCTTCGCATTTGGTGCTCACCCCTACCCCCTGCATCTTTGGGTGCAGATCCTAGCGTGGGCCATCGCCGTTAGACCGTTGTGAATCGTGCTTGGAGATCTGTTGGAGACTACTTTAGACTGAGGGTGAGCTCTTGGCGATCGGAGCTTAGCTTTAGTTTATCTTTTGCTTCATGTACTTTATTACCATTCGGAGACATTTGTATATATAGTTTTGGTTTATTTTGCACTCCATGTATGTAGTTTGGCTCTGTACTATGATACCAGGTCTTGGGGTTTGGGTTTAGTTTCCGCATATGTATATATTTATATATCTGTTATCTATTTTATTTGTCTTGTTCGCTTATCTGTTAGATAGTAGCCCATTACTAACTGTTCTGGGCTACAGGGATTGGTTCACCTACCGGGGGTTGTAGGTGCCATCATGACCGAGAAATCGGGTCGTGACATTCACAAATGTGGTACCCGGCTAAACTTAATTTTTAAAGAGAGAGGAGGTAAAAAAACATTTTTTTGAAAAGTATAAATATGAACAGTAAAAAATATATATATACAAGTGCAAAGAATAATTTTAAAATATGTACATAAGAGTATGAAAAATGTATTTTTATATGTATGAGAAAATTTAGTATGTATGAAAATTTATATGTAAGAAAGTATACAAAAGAGTAAAAGAATGTATATTGTTAATATGAAAAGTATGTAAATATGTTAATATAAATAGATACTATTATGAAATATATATATATATAAGAAAAATGTGTAAGTAATATATGTCTAAGTACATTGAGTAAAGAATGTAAAAAATATGTATAATGTAAAGAAATGTATTGAAAAGATTGTACAATGATTATATCAATTGACTTGCGTTTTTTATTATGTAAATACTATTTCACTTTTGTAAGAAAAAATGAGTTTAAGAATGAGAAAAGAATATTAATTTTCAAAAGAATATATAAAGAATCGTTTGCAAAGTTTAAGTAACAATGATTAAAAGAACGGTTTGAAAAAGAAAAGACGGCCTAATATCTGCGTGAAGTAAAAATGTGAACTAATTACCCAAGTTGAACTGATTTATTTGTAAAGTATTTACGGTCTAAGTTTTGCCTATGCACGTAATAATGAATAAGTAAATAAAAGACACACCTCCCAAAGCCCCGAAAATAAAGTTTTCACTATACTTTATCTTTGTACAATTACAAGAATTACAAGAATATAAATAAAAGCAATAAATTTTGGAGAGATTTTCAAACCCCTTTTAATTGTCATCTTCGGAAGTATCTTCACGTACATGTATAAACACTTAGCAAAAAATTCAATAACAAATAAATATTTATCAAAATAAGTTAAAGAAATACATATATATATGTAAATATAAGAAAATAGAATTTTATTATAGTATGGGCTCAGATATGTGGTAGTACTAAGTTTTAAATACGCCATGGCTGCGAAACATCGGTTGGCCACCCGAGATCACCTCGCCAAGATACGGATCATAAAACTTTTTATTTCGTCTTTGTAATATTAAGATTTCGTCATCGCCCAAACTTTATTTTTTTCTCGCTACGTATGTATATATGTATCCGTCTTTTTTATTGTGGAGGCCTCAAAAATCGACGGGAGTTTTTTCATTGGCCATTTTTGTGTAGTATCTTGTTCGAATCAATTTAATAATTTGTAAAGGGCAAGAATGGAAAAATATCAGTCCAAAGAATTCACCAGGAAATGTCGAGCAACTAGCAGTAATATGAGCATCTAGAATTGACATAAGTTGCTGGAAAATGTCAAGAAATATAGCAAAAATCAGTCCATCAACAACAACAATTTAAACAAAAAGCAATAACAGAGAAAGAAATAAAATATTTATCGAATATAGATCTGAAAAAGGGAGCTCGCCGGAGAAATATTTTTCCGACAAAGATAGACCTGCACCAAAGAGAAAGAAAGAGAACAACTAACGTTCAGTAACAACAAGACCGGCGACTACTTCAACGGTGAGAACCGGAGCAGCCGCCTGGAATTATTTTCCAGCCAGATATGAGCTTTTCGACAACAGTGGTAAAATAGAGGCGGGAAAGGGAGAGAAAGGTGGTGGTGTTGTTGACGTTTGGTCGGAGTTTTGCCGGAAGTCAGAGCTCTGGCGTGGGGCTTCTGATCGGAGCATAATGGGGATTTTGAGGGGAGAATTGTGAGGAAGAAGATGAGAGGAGTGAGCAAATATCTTGAAAATGTAGAAGTGTTTGAGTGTGTGAGATGTGTGTCTTTTTATAATATAAAAGAAAATTCATTTTTATCCAAAAAATAATAATCTTTGCTCCCTTTGTCCCTTAGTTATTAACTAGTGAATTTTTATTTTATTAATCAATGCAAAAGGTTATTAACCAAAGGACAATGGTCGCACCTAGTCATGTCAATTGTCACCTTTTTTAAAAAGGTGACAAGACCTTGACTTGACCAACTTTTAACTCTGTTTTTGTAATTACTTGGTCCGACTTCTTGCGTTTGCGGAATGTATATAAAAATATAAATAATGTACAAAAATGTGTGTGTTGGTATGTGATTACAAAAATATAATAATAAAATATGATTAACTTTAAAAAAAATATAATATGTTGTAAAGAATTGAAATTGTAGTATTTGTATTGTGTACGTGTGTAGGTGACTATATAAAAAAAATTGTGATTACCAAAATTGTATAATGATAATAAATTGATAAAAAATCCTAATATTCACAAAATAAAGGATAATTATCAATAAATTGTAAGACAGTAAAAATGTCCCAATAAATTGATAAGAATCCTAATATTTATGAAATTAAGAATAATTATCAATAAATTGATAAAACTCCTAAAATAAGGATGATTATCAATAAATTATTATATTTCATGAAAAATGTGTAAAAAAAATGTATTTTGTGCTCTTTAACGATCAGAAAACCTGAAGACGTTAATTTTAAGCACGGAGAGCCAAAATTGGGTGTCAACAGTTTGCCCCTTTTCGACTAAGATGATGTAAGAATCTTTGGGCGAAAACGTTGACATGAAGCCAATTTTGCTAGATAAAGAATTATGATAAAAATATGGCCGAACTTTGATTTAGAGTTGCCTACATATCTCGGATTACACGAGGATCAGGCCAGATGTAGTTCAAAAGTTGAGGCAAATTACCTCTTGTTCTATTGTTCGGGGCAGACGACCTTGGGAAAAATAATTAAAGGAAAAGACTATTTGGGAACAGAAGCATTTACATATTCCCAATGTCTCTTTCAAAATTGCCCCAATGTCGAGCTGTGAGACGCTGGGGATGCAAGATTGTGTACTTGCTGGAAAAAAGAATGATTATGATGTGATAATGACCGAACTCTTAATAGAGCTTCCTACATATCTCGAGATCATGAGAATCAGGTCTATGTAGTTCGAAAGTTGAGGCAAATTACCTCTTGTCCTATTGTTCGGGGCGGATGACCTTGGGAAAAATAATTAAAGGAAAAGACTATTTAGGAACAGAAGCATTTACATATTCCTAATGTCTCTTTCAAAATTGCCCCAATGTCGAGCTGTGAGACGCTGGGGATGCAAAATTGTGTACTTGCTGGAAAAAAGAATGATTATGATGTGATAATGACCGAACTCTTAATAGAGCTTCCTACATATCTCGAGCTCACGAGAATCAGGTCTATGTAGTTCGAAAAATGTGAGGATGTGTGAGAAGGAATGATTTGGTGTCAATTTTGAAATTCTCCAAGTATCCAATTAATGACACTGGATATGTGAGAGGGATTGTTGGTCATTGAAGACCTGATTGCCTACACGTCCCATGTTGGTGTGATGTAGGTAGAATGGTGCTTGACAATGCAAGTCACGATAGGTCGAATGACTCTTTCGGACATAAGACGCAAACTGTAAAAGCATATGTATCTCGAGACTTTGAGTCAAACTCTGATTTATTTCTCAGAGTATTGGAATGGAAAGGGGATCCTGGGTTGTGTGCCAGGAATTTGATGCAAACTTCGAGTTGTGTGCCGAAGCGTTAATGAAGCGAAATCTTGAGTTGTGTGTCAAGATTCTGATGCATACTCCAGTTTGTGTGCCAGAGTTTTGAATGAATAGAATCCTGGGTTGTGTGCCAAGATCCTGATGCATGCTCCATTTGTGTGCTAGAGCATTGAATGAAATGGAATCTTAGGTTGTGGTCCAAGATTCTGATGCATACTCCGGTTTGTGTGTCAAAGCATTAATGAAAAGGAATCTTGGGTTGTGTGCCAAGACTCTGATGCATACTCTAGTTTGTGTGTCGGAGCGTTAATGAAATGGAATCTTGGGTTGTGTGCCAAGATTCTGATGCATACTCCAGTTTGTGTGCCGGAGCGTTAATGAAATCGAATCTTAGGTTGTGTGCCAAGATTTCGATGCATACTTCGGTTTATGTGCCGAAGCATTAATGAAATGGAATCTTAGGTTGTGTGCCAAGATTCCGATGCATACTCCAGTTTGTGTGCCGGAGCGTTAATGAAATGAATCTTAGGTTGTGTGCCAAAATTCCAATGCATACTCCAGTTTGTGTGCTGGAGCTTTAAATGAAATGGAATCTTGGATTGTGTGCCAAGATTCCGATGCATACTTTGGTTTGTGTGCCGAAGCATTAATGAAATGGAATCTTAGGTTGTGTACCAAGATTCCGATGCATACTCCAGTTTGTGTGCCGGAGCGTTAATGAAATGAATCTTGGGTTGTGTGCCAAAATTCCAATGCATACTCCAGTTTGTGTGCTGGAGCTTTAAATGAAATGGAATCTTGGATTGTGTGCCAAGATTCCGATGCATACTTTGGTTTGTGTGCCAAAGCGTTAATGAAATGAAATCTTGGGTTGTGTGTCAAGATCTCGATGCATACTCCGGTTTATGTGCCGGAGCTTTGAATGAGTTGAATCTTGGGTTGTGTGCCAAAATTCCAATGCATACTCCAGTTTGTGTGCTGGAGCTTTAAATGAAATGAAATCTTGGATTGTGTGCCAAGATCCTGATGCATGCTCCGATTTGTGTGCCAAAGCGTTAATAAAAGGGAATCTTGAATTGTGTGCCAAGATTCTGATGCATAGTCCAGTTTGTGTGCCGGAGCTTTGAATGAAATAGAATCTTGGGTTGTGTACCAAGATCCTGATGCATACTCCGCTTTGTGTGCTAGAGCATTGAATGAAATGGAATCTTAGGTTGTGGTCCAAGATTCTGATGCATACTCCGGTTTGTGTGCCGAAGCATTGAATGAATACCCGCATTTGAAGATGGGCGCCTATAAAATGTACTTGAATGTAAATACCCGCATTAGAAGGTGGGCGCCTGTAAAATGTACTTGAATGTAAATACCCGCATTAGAAGGTGGGCGCCTGTAAAATGTACTTGAATGTAAATACCCGCATTAGAAGGTGGGCGCCTGTAAAAGGTACTTGAATGTAAATACCCGCATTAGAAGGTGGGCGCCTGTAAAATGGACTTGAATGTAAATACCCGCATTAGAAAGTGGGCGCCTGTAAAATGTACTTGAATGTAAATACCCGCATTAGAAGGTGGGCGCCTGTAAAAGGGACTTGAATGTAAATACCCGTATTAGAAGGTGGGCGCCTGTAAAATGTACTGAAATGTAAATACCCGCATTAGAAGGTGGGCGCCTGTGAAGGAAAAAAAACTTTTTGATATTTTTTTTTTGATTGTAAGAATGTTGAAAAGAAAATCATGTCTTGACTTTCAGTTGGTACTAACAATTAGTCTTATGCACAAGAATTCCACCATCTTTCCCAGCTAAACCGAGATCAACTTCGGGTAATTTCAATAGTTTCAAATGGTACCTCAGACGTACCTAAGTATCGACAAGATTTGTTCATCTTGATTCAAACAAAGATTTTGAACTATACATGTTCTCATGTTTCACGTGCCTCACCAAAAGAAAGTCCTATTTTTCACACATTTGAGTATTTTAAGTTTAGGACATTTTGAGAAGTGCACTCACACTCAGAAGGATGTTCAATGCATGCAATTGTGATACCATAGGCTTGGCCTTCATGTAAGTATCCACTAATGTGAGAACACTTGAAATAGGATCATGTAGGGCTTATTATTAGCTTGTAATGTTGGCTTGGGGATGGGTAGGATATCATTTGGGATAAAATTGACTAATCCTCCCTTGAGCATGCACTATATTTGTGCTTTGACATTTGTTGCATTTGGACGCTTGATCTTCTTTGCTTCGTAGTCCCTTTCTTTGAATTTGTATCGACTTCTTTTCGTTGTTGGAGTCTTTTTTCCCCTTTTGGAGTTCTTTTCTCTTCTTTTTTTTTTTTTTGAAATTTCTCCACATTTGTTGGAGTGTTTTTCATTATATATTTTTTTGGGGGGGATTTCACCATGTTTTGATTTGTGGGAAATTTTACTCCTTCTTTAAAGTCGTATTTTCATCTTTATTCCTCTGGGACTTTGCATCTTCTGCCTTTGGCATCTTTGATCTTGAATCTTTGTCCGCAATTTGCACATTTTAATGCACTCAGGGAGGTCGGGCCAAAAGAGGGTAGTGCATGTAAGCACTCAGAAAGGTATATGCTGAGATGTGGTTGTTCAAAGAAAAGGCTTTAGGCTCAAAGGGGGAATGCTAGGGATAATGTCATTTGGTAGGTTATGAAAGGCTCAATCGGGTCAAAGAAGGCCTACGATCCTTTCCCAAATCAAGTGTAACTCAGGATTTCGCCTCAACAAGCATTTAGGCCAAGTTCTAGATCAACAATGCAATGCAATCAATTAATCTAATGCTCGCCACACAATGCACATAAAACGATGAGGTTGGTTTTGTTCTTGTCTTAGATGCATGCAAGAGAATTTTTCGAGTGTCACTAAGGTGCGATTAAGAGGTACCAAAAGGATTTATGGTTTACCACGAAATTGATCCTCTCTATCATATCATTTGTTTCTTTCTCATGCACACTTCTAACTATGTTAGTACCAACCAAGTCAAAACTTTCATGTTTTTTTTCGTTTTTTTTTTTTGAAAAATGAGACCGAACCCTTATGAGGGTTGCCTACGTATCTTGTATAAACAAGAATCAGGTCTGTGTAGTTCAAGAGGATAGGGTATAAGATGTAAAGTAAAAAAAATAAACCCTTTTTTTGTAAAGGAATACCGAATCCAAGAAGGACTGCCTACGTATCTCATTGAGATGAGAATCAGGTATGCGTAGTTCATGAGGATGATGTACTAAAATGTATGTACAAACTCTTTTTTTTCTTTTTCTAATAAGGAATACCGAACCAAGAAGGGCTGCCTACTTATCTCATCGAGATGAGAATCAGGTTCGCGTAGTTCGTGAAGATGTGAACTAAAATGCATGTACACACTTTTTTTTTGTTTTTCTAATAAGGAATACCGAACCCAAGAAGGGTTACCTAAGTATCTCATCAAGATTAGAATCAGGTTTGCGTAGTTCGTGTAGATGTGAACTAAAATGCATGTAGACACTTTTTTTTTTGTTTTTCTAATAAGGAATACCGAACCCAAGAAGGGCTGCCTACGTATCTCATCAAGATGAGAATCAGGTTCGCATAGTTCGTGAAGATATGGTAGCAAATGTATGTGCAAAAAGAATTCACCTCTAGAAGAAATATAAAGCAAAAAATTAAGATATTTATCGAATATAAAAATATGTATAAAAAATAATGCAAAGATATAGACAAACTCGGAGCGATGCCTCGTATGTCGGGTGTTGGTGATGTCCTCGATGACAGTGTCTCTTGACTATTTATGGGGATGATCATTGTTGCGATCTCCAAATTATTTACGGGGACCATCCATTATTGTGATCGTCTCTAATCATTGTTGGAGACGACATGCTGTGGCCTCTCAATTATTTGCAAGGGCCCTTATTGGTGTATCTGTCCCTGATTAAGTGGAGACAGCTCTCTTGTAAAGAAATAATAAAGGAGTGAAAGTAGGGAAGTCATAAAAAAAATATAATTACATGATCAAAAACTCCCCTGATTTGTCTGTCCCATTGAATATGGATGCCTCAAAAAGTTCGAGGTCGGATGTTATCTCATGTGAAGTTCAGAGATTATTTAACCTGCAAGAATCAAATAACAGAGTGTTAAAGTCGCTCTCCAATCATAAGACTAAGAGGGATTAGAGTTAGGCCATGCGGTCAAGTGATGCATCCGATTTGAAATCAGAGATTAGTGTGATTATCGCATGAGTTTCGGGGATGATGTTGTTCCTCCTGCATTCAAAGAAAGCTTCTTAGTTTAAGGAGAGGGGTGTTCACTTCTTCAGACTCGACTCCTTGCTTTTTATTGCTTGATATCCTTTGATAGACGTGCCTGCAAAGAAAATGAGTCAACTCGTGTTGAACCCTTAGATTTGGAAAGTGAAAGTGATTCATTGTAGTTCCATGGCCTACGTCATTTGAGAGGTTTGAAGAGAGACTTAGGTTTTCAGATTTTGAAACTAAAGTCGAATAGAGATTATGGTAAGAGTGACATTGATATTCTTTAAATTTTGGACTTGAGAGAATTGATTAAAGCTTTTAATTATTTTTTGAGGGGTTGAGAGCGTCATTGGACTGTTTCAAAATATTTGCCCCAGTTTGCAGTCCTAGGAAAATCATTTTAGAATAGCAGGAAGACCAAACCCTTATGTAGGGTTGCCTACATATCTCACTAAGATGAATTAAGATGAGAATCAGGTCAGGACGTAGATAGAATGAACCCATGGATATGATATGTATGATTGTCATGAACTAGTGGTTGTTCTTGAAGAATGGTGTGACAGGCGGCTGAGAGGAGACCGATTGAAGACAATGAGATTTGAAATTACTCTGATCAGGCAATTAAGATGATGAATGTGAAAATATTGACACAGTTTTGTCACTATTCTAGCACGCCGAAAAGATTACTAGGAAAGAGAATCTTGTCAAAGATTTGATACTACTTCGTCGTTGTCGAAAGGATTGAATAAATGAGAGAGTGTTGAACTCTTGATTTTGAAAGAGAAGGCCAAAATGTCATATTTCATAATCTACGACGATCAGAAGAGGAAAAGAAACTTATGTCCCATGTTCTAGGATCAAAGTTGAGTGAAGGTTTGAATGTAAGGCCAATATTGGCACTGATGTAAAGGAGATTTGGATTTAAGAGAATTGTTGATTTGCGCTCTTAGCAGAACTTTGGAGAGCGTATTTGAACTGTTTCAAAAAGTTACCCTAGTTTTTAAAATTCTGAAGAAATTATTTTGAAATAATGGAAGACCGAACCCTTATGTAGGGTTGCCTACGTATCTTGCCAGAACAAGAATCAGGTCAAAACGTAGTTCGAACAGATACGTAGTTATATGTGAGTTGTATAATTACTTTGAGTGATTATATTAAAAAAAAGTAAAGCTATGAGTGAAAGTTTGGACAAGAAAAAGGTATGGTATAAAGATGTACAAGGCTGTATTGATAATTTCTTGAAAAAAGAATGATGAAGTCCAAAAAAGTGATCGTAAAGATCGACAATAGATGTAAGAAAGATTGATAAATTGTGAAGGATGATCTTAGAGATCGAGAATGAATGTGAGGGATTGGAAAGGTACCAGGCTCAACCCAAGTCAACCCAAATCGTCAGATTAAATGGACGAGGACGAAAATGACGTGTGTATATATATGTATAAACTAAAAAAATATGCACAAAAATATAAAAACGCAGAATATATAATAAACAAAGAGCATGTATCAAATAAAAATATATAACAAATAAAGAATAAAAAACTCATCCGACTGAAGTGACGATCGTATGTACAATGGTCTAAGGATTCTAAGAGTAGATTCACCTAAGCTGATAAAGAATATTCGGACAACTGCGAGAAAATGCGTAATAATTTGAACGTGCCGACTCTGAAGCTAAGGAATCCAAAGAAGTTTTGGAGGAGCGTGAAACTCTCCTCGCATGAACCACAGTGTGTGATAGTGTACGGCCAAGACTCTATAGAAAGGATGTGATAATTAAATAAATAATGTGTAGAAATATTTCGAACACATATCTACTTTATAAAGTAAATAATGAATCAAAGAATAATTAATATAAAGAATTTATGTATAAGAAAAAAAAATATATGTACAATACAAATAACATATAAAATTCATAGTGTGCAAAAAAATAAATGAAGAATTAAATAATCAATATATAAAAATGTGAATAGAAATACCTCCCTCAATTAAAAATTGAGTCTATGATGGTTAGAACCTGATTGCATCCCCAGCGGAGTCGCCATTCTGTCATGCCCTATTTTTACCAAGATTAGATAAAGCACAACTTATTGACTCTAAAAGAATTTTTATTATGTACAGAGTCGTCACCTAATTTTTAAGGAAAATAAGGAAACCTATTTTTGATTATTGACATGTATGACTCACATTTTAATATGCGAAAACCATTTGAGATTCTAGGTAAGGGTTCAAGTTATTTCGAAGGGAAGGTGTTAGGCATCCTTCGAAATTCACAAATGTGGTACCCGGCTAAACTTAATTTTTAAAGAGAGAGGAGGTAAAAAAAACATTTTTTTGAAAAGTATAAATATGAACAGTAAAAAAAATATATATACAAGTGCAAAGAATAATTTTAAAATATGTACATAAGAGTATGAAAAATGTATTTTTATATGTATGAGAAAATTTAGTATGTATGAAAATTTATATGTAAGAAAGTATACAAAAGAGTAAAAGAATGTATATTGTTAATATGAAAAGTATGTAAATATGTTAATATAAATAGATACTATTATGAAATATATATATATATAAGAAAAATGTGTAAGTAATATATGTCTAAGTACATTGAGTAAAGAATGTAAAAAATATGTATAATGTAAAGAAATGTATTGAAAAGATTGTACAATGATTATATCAATTGACTTGCGTTTTTTATTATGTAAATACTATTTCACTTTTGTAAGAAAAAATGAGTTTAAGAATGAGAAAAGAATATTAATTTTCAAAAGAATATATAAAGAATCATTTGCAAAGTTTAAGTAACAATGATTAAAAGAACGGTTTGAAAAAGAAAAGACGGCCTAATATCTGCGTGAAGTAAAAATGTGAACTAATTACCCAAGTTGAACTGATTTATTTGTAAAGTATTTACGGTCTAAGTTTTGCCTATGCACGTAATAATGAATAAGTAAATAAAAGACACACCTCTCAAAGCCCCGAAAATAAAGTTTTCACTATACTTTATCTTTGTACAATTACAAGAATTACAAGAATATAAATAAAAGCAATAAATTTTGGAGAGATTTTCAAACCCCTTTTAATTGTCATCTTCGGAAGTATCTTCACGTACATGTATAAACACTTAGCAAAAAATTCAATAACAAATAAATATTTATCAAAATAAGTTAAAGAAATACATATATATATGTAAATATAAGAAAATAGAATTTTATTATAGTATGGGCTCAGATATGTGGTAGTACTAAGTTTTAAATACGCCATGGCTGCGAAACATCGGTTGGCCACCCGAGATCACCTCGCCAAGATACGGATCATAAAACTTTTTATTTCGTCTTTGTAATATTAAGATCTCGTCATCGCCCAAACTTTATTTTTTTCTCGCTACGTATGTATATATGTATCCGTCTTTTTTATTGTGGAGGCCTCAAAAATCGACGGGAGTTTTTTCATTGGCCATTTTTGTGTAGTATCTTGTTCGAATCAATTTAATAACTTGTAAAGGGCAAGAATGGAAAAATATCAGTCCAAAGAATTCACCAGGAAATGTCGAGCAACTAGCAGTAATATGAGCATCTAGAATTGACATAAGTTGCTGGAAAATGTCAAGAAATATAGCAAAAATCAGTCCATCAACAACAACAATTTAAACAAAAAGCAATAACAGAGAAAGAAATAAAATATTTATCGAATATAGATCTAAAAAAGGGAGCTCGCCGGAGAAATATTTTTCCGACAAAGATAGACCTGCACCAAAGAGAAAGAAAGAGAACAACTAACGTTCAGTAACAACAAGACCGACGACTACTTCAACGGTGAGAACCGGAGCAGCCGCCTGGAATTATTTTCCGGCCAGATCTGAGCTTTTCGACAACAGTGGTAAAACAGAGGGGGGAAAGGGAGAGAAAGGTGGTGGTGTTGTTGACGTTTGGTCGGAGTTTTGCCGGAAGTCAGAGCTCTGGCGTGGGGCTTCTGATCGGAGCATAATGGGGATTTTGAGGGGAGAATTGTGAGGAAGAAGATGAGAGGAGTGAGCAAATATCTTGAAAATGTAGAAGTGTTTGAGTGTGTGAGATGTGTGTCTTTTTATAATATAAAAGAAAATTCATTTTTATCCAAAAAATAATAATCTTTGCTCCCTTAGTTATTAACTAGTGAATTTTTATTTTATTAATCAATGCACAAGGTTATTAACCAAAGGACAATGGTCGCACCTAGTCATGTCAATTGTCACCTTTTTTAAAAAGGTGACAAGACCTTGACTTGACCAACTTTTAACTCTGTTTTTGTAATTAATTGGTCCGACTTCTTGCGTTTGCGGAATGTATATAAAAATATAAATAATGTACAAAAATGTGTGTGTTGGTATGTGATTACAAAAATATAATAATAAAATATGATTAACTTTAAAAAATATATAATATGTTGTAAAGAATTGAAATTGTAGTATTTGTATTGTGTATGTGTGTAGGTGACTATATAAAAAAAATTGTGATTATCAAAATTGTATAATGATAATAAATTGATAAAAAATCCTAATATTCACAAAATAAAGGATAATTATCAATAAATTGTAAGACAGTAAAAATGTCTCAATAAATTGATAAGAATCCTAATATTTATGAAATTAAGAATAATTATCAATAAATTGATAAAACTCCTAAAATAAGGATGATTATCAATAAATTATTATATTTCATGAAAAATGTGTAAAAAAATGTATTTTGTGCTCTTTAACGATCAGAAAACTTGAAGACGTTAATTTTAAGCACGGAGAGCCAAAATTAGGTGTCAACAGGAGTAACTGAGAAGTGTTTTCACCGAAGGACTGTTTATTCCTCTCTGATACCATCACAGTCTATTACAGGATATGAAATATACTCTGGTGGTATCAAGGAGTAATTGAGCAGTGTCTTCATTGAAGGATTGCTTCTTCCTCCTTGATACCATCAAAGTATAATATACTCTGATGGTATCAAAGAGTAATTATACTCTGATGGTATCAAAGAGTAATTGAGCAGGTTTTCATTGAGGTTTACTTCAGTTCTTCGATGAGATTACTCAATCATTCATGATACTATTACATTATATTTATATACTGGCATGTTATCATTGAGGTATGTTTTAATTTTTCAGTAAAACATTTCTCAGTCCTTCATGATACCATCATTATATCCATGTACTGACATGATATCATTCAGGCCAACTTCAACATTTCTTTGTCCTCTATGATACCCATGTGGTATATATCATATATTGATAGGGTATCATAAAATTTATGCTTAATTTTGATATTTTAATTTATATATTAATTTTACAAATTACGAGTAATTTTTATAAAATTAATTACAAAAAGAAAACTATAAAAACATATTTCATTAATTTAGATTTTAATGAATAAGTTAGTGGACTTTAATATTTTTCTTAATTATTTTTTATTGTATTCTATTAATTTTTTTAATTAATCTAAAATTAATTAATTAATATATTTATTTATGTATTTTATTTTTCATTTTTTCAAAAAAAAAAAATTACAAAAATATAGGAAGGGACAAAAAAAAAATAAAGAGAAAATAAACTAACCAAAAAAAGTAAAAAGAAAGGACAAGAAAATGGAATAAATAATAAAAATTGTCACCAAAGGAATTAAATCACGTTATATTTATTTTATCTTTATATTTATTTTATTTAAAAAAAAGATAAAATAAGGAAAAAACAAAAAAATATAAGGAAAAGTGCATGCATGCCCTATAGAAGGAAACTATTTACAACTAAATACCCCTTTACAAAAAATGTCCCCTTCCCTTGTAGTTTTTGTAGTTATTTAGCTCCTTTTTCATTCTTTTTCTTTTTTATTTCTACATCTTTTCATTCTTTTATTCTTCTTTTCTCATTTTTTTTCTTTTTTGTGTTTCTTTGTTCATTTTATTTTTTTTCTCAAATTATGTTATTTTTTATTTATTTTTTACACCATAATCTGATTCATTCTCAGTTTTGACTCTCTTTTTTCTCTTTTTTTTTGGTTTTTTATTTTTTATTTCTCTACATCTTTTTTTTCTTCTTTTCTACTCTCCTTTTTTCTCGTTTCTTCTTCTTCTTTTTTCTCCTATATTGTTCATTTATTTTATTCACAAATCATGTTATTGTTTATTTTATTCTTTCACCATAATTAATTTTGGCTCCTTTTCTGTAAATTTTTTTAATGTTTTCTCTTTTTTTAAAATTTTTTTATTTCTTTTTATTTTTATTTTTTTGTCCATAATCTATTTTTATTCATAATTTTTTTGCTCTTTTTTTAAATTTTTTTCTCGATATAACAACAAAAGATAACTGATATAGTAAACATTCGTCCATATTTTTTTTTTACTCCTTTTTCATTTATTTTTTATTCTTTAATTTTTTTTCTCTTTATCGTTCATTTATCTATTTTTCTCAAATCATATTATACTTTTTTTTTATCATAATCTAATTTCATACTCAATTTTAATTTTTTATTTATTTATTTATTTATTTTTTATTTATTTTTTCTAATTTTATTTAATTATTTTTTCTTTTATTTTTTTCACAATCTAATTTCATTTACACTCATCGAGATCTGCTTCACTACTTACACTTTTCAATCCTCCATGATACTATCACAATATATATATATGCTGACATAGTATCATGGAGAATTACTTCAGTCCTTCATTGAGATACTCCTAAGTATACTATCAAAGTATATTTAGATACTAGTATAGTATCATGGAGGGCTGATTCATTTCTTCAACGAGACACTCTTTAGTATATCATCACATATATCTATATACCGATATGGTATCATGGAGGACTATTTCATTCCTTCATTAAGACACTCTTCAGTCCTCCATGGTATCATCATAGTATATCTATATATTGTGATAGTATCATGGAAGACTATTCTAGTCCTTCAACGCGAGACTCCTTAGTATATCATCACAGTATATTCATATACTAGAATGATATCATCCATTAATGAGACAGTCCTCAGTCCACTATGATACCATCACAATATATTTATGTATTGACATGGTATCATGGATGTTTTAGTCCTTTAATGAGACATTACTTAATATACTATCACAATATATTTATATACTGACATGGTATTGTGGAGGACTACTTCAGTCCTTCAATAAGACACATTTCAATCATTTATGATACCATCACAATATATTTATATACTATCATGGTATCATTGAGGTATGCTTCAGGTCTCAATGATACCAACACAGTATATCTATATACTGTCGTGGTATCATTAATGTCTGCTTCAGTCCTTAGTGAGACCTCTATAATACCATCACAGTATATTTATATACTGACATGGTATCATAGAAGATTGTTTCAGTCTTTCATGAGATACTCCTTAGTATACCACCACAGTATATCTATATACTAAAATGGTATCATCTATCAATGAGATAGTCATCGGTCCTCTATGATATCATCACAATATATCATAGAGATATCATGGATAACTGTTTTGGTCCTTCAATGAGACACTACTCAGTATAATATCACATTATATTTACATACTGGTATGGTATCATGGAGGACTACTTCATACTTCTCAATTCTTCATGATACCATCACATTATATTTATATATTATCATGGTATCGTTGAGGTTTGTTTTAGGCCTCAATGATACAATCACAGTATATCTATATATAATCGTGATATCATTGATGTCTACTTTAATATTTTAATATTTTTTCTTATTTATTTCTTATTGAAATTTACTTATTTTATTTTTATTAATCTAAACATTAGTTAATATTTTTTTTTTGTATTTTATTTTATTTTAAAAAGCTAAAAATATAAAAAGAGAAAAAAAATTAAAGAGAAGATAAACTAACAAAAAAAAGCGGAAAAAGAATAAAGAAAAAAGATGGACAAAAAAAATAAACAAAATGAAGAAAATAAATAATAAAAATGTACCAAATGATATCTCTAATAAACAATAAAATGAGACAAAAGATAAAAATAATAAATAAAAAAGGGACAAAAGTAAAAATAAAAATAATTATAAGAAAAAAATATAAAAAATTAATTATAGAACAAAAATAAAAATTAAGTACACGAATAAATGAGAGAATGACAAGAATAATAAATGAAAGGATAAAATAATGGGAAAAGGACACTGTGTGGCCAATTTTAAAATAAATAGTCTAAGTTTGTATATTGGACAAAAAATAGCCTTTCAGCATATTTATTTTCAATTTATAGCCTTTGGGTATAAATGTGTATAAAAATTGTATAATTATTGTATAGAATATGTATATGTATAATATTTCTATTGAAACGGTATAGAATGTGTATCGAAACTATATAATTGTTGTATAAAATATGTATCTATATAAGATTTCTATATAAATTATATATGTTTTGTATAAAAATAATATAATTATTGTATAGAATATGTATCGGTATAAAATTTCTATAGAAACTGTATAGGATGTGTATAGAAACTGTATAAGTATTATATAGAATATGTATTTGTATAAAATGCATATAGAAATTGAATTATTCTATAAAATATGTATATGTATAGGATGTGTATAGGTGATTATAAGTGAATTTTGAATGTTTCTTCAGTTTGGGATTTTTATTTTATTTTTTTGAATTTTTTTGGTTGTTTGGTGAGTTTTTTTGTATGGAGAAAAGTAAGAGAGAAGATTTTCCAGCGAAGAAGATACAATCTCAGGTTGTTACTGCTGTCGTGGCGTAGCCAGTAGTGGATTTTCCGACAAAAAAGTCAGCAAGGCAGCTGGATTTTACGGTGTTTGGTCAATCTCCAGCGGCCGCCGTTACGTCGGTCCACAAATCTTACCAGTGAAGCTAATGTCGGTGCTAGAAATTGGAAATTAAAATTCACTGGTCATTTGGTTGCCATTTATTTTGACCGAATGACCATATTTGTCCTTATCCCTAAAATAATTAAACAAGGGACAAAAGTAATTAAGAAAAGAACAAATCAATAAATGAAAATACAAAAAATAAAAAGAAAGGAACAATGTTCCACGTGCAAAGTGGGTAAAGTATTGCAATTAATGTTTGTCAAGGAAAAGACAAGACAAAAAGAGAAGGACAAGTAGTCATTGATTGCTGTGATTGGTGTTGACTAAGCATTGAGTGTACTAGGGATAATTTATTTGGTCCGCTTGGACATTTATTAGAATTAGTTTTGAAAGGGACATGAGCGGGTAATTACTTTTATTTAGGGTCCATTATGTGTACTCTCTTCCCAAAAATAAAAGCTAAATGATAAAGACAAAAGTAGAATAGATTTGGATCAAAATTGTGAATGGGGTATGCGGGTAATATTTTATATGTAAACAACATAAAGTTTGATGCCTAATTACATTTTAAGCCAGTATTTTTTAAAATTACATTTTACCCGAAACTTTCACAAGTTTAGGAGTGTATCTACAGTAAAAAAAACGTGTATCCTAGATACATGTCTAACTAATTGGGGCGCTTTAAAAGGAAGTAATTGATTTACAATTAATTAGGAGGAAATCACTAATTTCGGTAACTAAAGATATTTTCAGTAATAAATCTCTTAATATAAGGTGGAAATCAAGGGATTAACTTAATATATATTTTGGTTATGTAATTTGATTAATTTTATTTTTATTACTCTTTAAAATAATAAAATAATTATTATTACTCTGTTTATATGTATCCACTAGGTGATTTCATGTATATGTTTATATGTATCCAGTACTAATTTGATGTATCCCGTATATGTATTCCGTGATTTTTGATGTATCCCGTGATTTTTGATGTATCCAGTACTAATTTGATGTATTCCGTGATTTTTGATATATCCCGTGGTTTTTGATGTATCCCAGCAGAAGCAAGCTGAGTAACCGTCATCCTCCTATCAATCTTCTTACTAGGCTCCTTTAAAGCAAGTAAAGCACCATCAACATGCTTAAACGTAACAAACCCATAACCTTTACTTTTTCCAGTAGCTTTATCAAGAATAACAACTACTTCTTCTAATTTACCATAATTACCAAAAATTGCACGAAGTTTATCCGTTGTGGTTTCCCAACCAAGCCCATGAACGAAGAGCTTTTGTTAAGTAGTATCACGATCGACGATTACTCGTACTTGGTCAAGAACATCGGTGTGACGAACGACGACGTTTTGGAGGATTTCTAACATTTGTTCAGGTGTAACAGATTCTAGAATCCTCCGTGCATCTTCGATTGTAAGCCTACTGGTAACGGTAACGGCGGCGACGGGAACGGCGACATCACCATGATTTTTGATGTATCCCGATGAAAGATTGTGGAAGCAAGAAATTGGGATAAAATCTGTGAAGATTTTGATTAGTGAGAGAGATTTGAGGGAGAAGCTGGAGAGATTTGATGGAAGGAGTGATTTGGGACGAAGTAATAAGAGTGTGTTGAGATACACGTTTTGGTATGAAAAATACAATCTAGTGAGATATATGTAATTATTTTAAAGTAGTGGGATATTATGTAATTATGATAAGGATGTTTGATTAATTATGTAGTTTATCCATATTTTATTGCCCGGTAGGTTTTTAGTGTAATTAGTCTAAGATGGGTCTAACACGGGTAATTATTTTAATATCTAAGGGTAGTTTGTGTGATTTTTCCTTAATTGTTTTTACATTAATCATGATCGAATTCAAGTGTATTTCTTCAAAAATACTTTAACAGCGTACATTTTCAGTAAGAAAATATGTGTAGAATATTCATTTGTCAATTGAACAATACATGCAATTTTTGTTAATACATCACAACTTGTGACCAATTGAACACCATTGGTAGAATGACGACAACAATTATATATCTAGTTTAATCTCACAAGTGGAGTTTGGAAAGATGTTTTTGATAGATGCTCGACTCAAGTAAAGCATATCAGAAAAATAGTGTATAAAATAAACACAATAGTGAAAAAGTCGTATCAAATTGTGCTAGTCTATCATAACTTGTGAATAATTTAGCAACACATGTGACTTTTATTTATGATGTAGAATTTGTAGCTAATTGAGTAGGTTCATTATCTTTGACATTAAAATATCTTGAACTCCTACCTCAAAACAAATTTATGGCTCACCATTGACGAAGTAGCTCAAATGTCTTCCCTATTATCAAGTGCTTAAAAGTTACTCCCTCCATTTCAATTTGTTTGACCTAATTTTCTTTTTAATCCGTTTAAAAAAGAATGACCATTTCCCTTTTTAGTTCCAACTTTTCACATCCACAAGATTAAAGGACATTTTGATACATTTGACATATATTTAATTTAAAACCACAAGATTAAAAAGTTCTTTATTTTCTTAAATTTATACCAAGTCAAAATAGGCCAAACAAATTGAAACAACGGAATCATCGTTGAGCTTAAATACCTTCTTTCCTCTAACCAACAAAACCGCCATGTAAAGAGAAACAAGCAATTTACTTGGTTCATCATTCAACTAATAGGACGTTCATCTTGCTTTTTCGATCTTTTTTAGTTACCAAATTCTATATAAAATTTACCAATGGTAAGCCATTAAAGGAAAAAAGAAAATCCAAACCAAGCATAGAAGCCTGGACTTCTTTTGTGTCATCGTTCAGCCCACTCAGAATGGGTTACACGGGCAGTATAAAGAGGCTCAAATAGTGTAAAGTGCAGACCACTTTATAACTGTTCTTGAGATTACCATATGTATGCTATTCTCTCTTCTTTCTCATTACCAAAAAATGACGGAAGAAACATCTGTACAAAATAGGGAATGCAACAACATATTGTACTCGACCTGCATTACAGCCTTGAAACTATGTAAGAGGAAGACAATCCCCCCATATTGACGGAAATTTTCTTACAGTCCTAGGTCTAGGGTGAAGATCGAATTGCAACAGATGCTGCCTAGATTTCCAGGTGACCTACTTTGCTACTGCTGCTAAAACATACCAGCCTCGAGAGAAAGCAAAAAGCCACATGATGTTGCAAGTAACTAGTGAGTAGAAAAATGAAAATTTACAGACATTATGTAACAGCTGCCAAAGAGGTGATTCAACGAAGTTGTTGATCATGAAATGCCTTAAGCTGTTTCACATCATTCCACCATGCAGCAACATTTTGTCCATCAATAGTAACCCAGTCAACTACAGTTGATGCTGGTTGTTCCCACCATTCATCTACCTGTAAAGATGCCACAATATCCCATTTTCATAAGCAGGAACTTCCCAGAACAGAACAAAGTAAGAAAAAAAAAAAAACATAACAGCATTGCCAAGATATCTTAGTTACAGAGCTTGAATGTTTGTTTCTTTTTTTTCCCATTTTAGACCCTTTATTTTGCTTTCCCCTTTTTGGGCCTAACAGAACTGAAATATAATGAATATCCTTCTAACACCCAACAAATTCAGAAACAAAATCTTTGGATCAATTATGATAACTCAATGTTTTCCCAGATATGGGTTCTTGGCAACTCACATAAAGTACTCTGTTCATGCAGTTGTGCAGAAAGATCTTAAATTTCACCCATGAAGATATGGTCCTTGGGCCTTACTCCAAAAGCTAGCTCATGAGGCAAGGACTATCCAAGACCATACAAGGATACCCATTCCTCTCTCAACCAACGACTTAACATCACCCAAGGAGGTTAATCAGAATATATGAAAGATTTTATTTGGCTGACATGAAATGATAAATATCAAAGAAAATAATTTACAAAATGAACTTAAACTAAGTAAAATATAGTCTTTTGTGGCGTCTCCTACATTTGTTTTGGACACTCCCACATCTGTGTCCAGATAGATGCTTGACAGCATGTAATACACAGTTGGTAATTAACAGTCCATCTCAAAGTATTAAACAGGTAGAACAAGCCAAGACTGAAAGAAATGTGTAATTTCATTATTTTATCCATCTAAGTTCCAAGGCCTGTAACATATTACCTTGAACAAACTGGTGAACAAATAATCAGCGACAAAAATTACTCACCAGGCCCCGAACATACTTGCATTCCTCGTCAAGGCAGTGTTTAGCATTACCAATAGCTACATCCAGTTCCTGTAGCCAATTCTCTGTAGCTGTCTTCTCTTGCTCCGCAGCCAGATTTAAGCAGTAGTTTGTCGTCCTACAAAACACAAGCAATAAAACCAAATCATTCTATATATCAGTCCAACCAAATGTCCACCAATCACGAATACAATATTCAAGGCACTAGAGTCCAATCTAATTTGGTAAACGCACCCCAGTTTTTGGTTTGAATAAGAATTAGAAAAACTTGTGCATTGCAAATAAGCAAGGATCTGACCCAGGAAAAAAAAGGAAAAATTGATGTGTGACATTTGTCGCACCTTTCATACTCATTTTGTGCCTTGTTAGCATGATCTAATAAGGCACGACCACTTTCAACAAGATCTCTCCGTGTGTGAACTAAGTTGATTGCCTTTTCCAAGTCTTCCAATATCGAAGCTTCAGAACCACAAAGCTTCATACAAAATCCCAAAGATTCTAAAACTGCTGCTAAGCCAGCATCTGAGGCATCCAAACCTAAATAAACAAGTTAAGAGGACAAAAAATAAGATGTACATACAATCATCATTACATGTAAAAGGTAGATAGCGAGGTATGCAAATCCAAGCTCAAAAATAAAGAATGTTTGAACCAATAAAATTCAAGAAAGTCATGGTATGAATATTTAAAGTTCAATAAAAGCAATTGTGTCTAACAAATCTCGTACATATTACAAAAACAACATAATGAACTAATAATGAAATCAAGTATTTATGTACCTTGTTTCATAAGTTGGTGGGAAGGAGTTCAATCCAGTAAAATGGGTTAAGGAAGACATACCGAAATGCCAAACTTAGATCCATCTCAAGACTCATTCATATAGGTTTTACTCAGATTGACTAATCATGATTTAGGTCATCTTTTGTGATTCTTTTATGGGATAGATTAATCACAAGCACGCCATAAACCTACATGAGTTTAAGATGATTCCTATCGCCTTAATTTTTTAAGGTTTTGCAAATTATCATCCTTCTTGGTCTCTCATTTTTCTACTTGTGGTTATATTGTCATGTTATCTCAAATGGTTTTTAAGGGCATTGTTAGAAGCTCAGATGTCTGGAAATCCGATCAAGTCAAAATTTGCCTCACTGTTTCTAGCACTCAGATGGCCCTTGGTCCAATTAGGCAACTATAATTGAAACTAGCCATCTTAAAGTCCCGTTAAACCTGCTAGCTGCACCAGACTATTGGCCCATAGCTGTTCTGACCAAACCAGACAAGTCAGCAGACTCAGCACTTCAATTAACAGAAATTGAACTCTCTTTTCCATCTAAAACACCACCTAAACACAAATCAACAAGATTAACTTCCAAATGAATATAAAGCCTAAAGGTCCAAGAACTGGAAACAAGAAAAGAGGTCGCATTAACCGGAACAAGTCAATAATACCTATGCTATCCACTACTGATTTAAGGCCTCCACGAGATCCCGAATGCATATTTTTCTTTACATAGAGTTATGAAGAGAATAAATGATTAGATTTTTCTAGAACACTAGCTAAGCTAATCGTGTTAGTTCCCTTAGAGAGAGAGAGAGAGAGAGAGAGAGAAGTCAGTTCAGATACACGAAGTGGGGAAGACAAAGATTAGGGGAAAAGAAGGAAATGAGGACGGCTGGGGAATAACTCGGTTGGGGCCTTTTAGTTGGTTGGGTAGAAGGGGGCGCAGTTAGCTCCAAAAATCTAAGGGGACTGAAAAGGAAAACATTAAGACAGGTCGAAGGTTCTTCTCTAATTGAGAGCCAAATGCTTCTTTCACTATTTGCTTTCCTTTTTCTTTCTTTTTGTTTGGTGGGTTTTGGTCTAAAAACTTCTTTTGAGTCTTATTCGTAAATAGCAACGAGCAATATCACAAGTCTTAATGTTTTTCCATTTTTTGATAGTAGTCAATGAAATGGGTTGAGAACTATGAAGTTTCAGGTTCCCTGCGGAGGCAAAAATACTAGGTGATGCTTTCCCATCGAAGTCTTGGTGGATAGAATTACCCAACACTTGTGTTGGTGGGAGGTAGTAGGTACCCCCAGTAATGAGCCGAGGTACGCGCAAGTTGGCCCAGACACCACAGTTATCAAAAAAATACTTCGTTAATATTTTCATAATTCTGTGGGGAAATTCGAAGGTCTAAAATTTGTATTCATTCACGGTTTGAGTTTAGGAGAGAAAATGACAAAAATGGATCCGTATGTTTGATGGTAGGTTCAAAATAGTCCTTTAAGTATGCACTGAACAAGTTTGGTCCTTTAAGTTTGTTAGAAGTAACACTTTTAGTCTCCATCAAATATTTAAAAATTTATGTTTGTTAGATTTGAAGAAAATAGTGAGGGAAAAAAAAAGATGTAACCATAAACACCAGAAAAGTCCCATGACTGCCATCAAATCCTAAAATATGCAACACAAGAAAATTGCACTAGAAACTAATAAGATATAAACAAAATAGGAAAAACTACACCTCAAAAAGTTGCACCAAACTCTAGAAATAAATCAAAGTAGCAGAAACTACAAAATTGTACCTCTAAATGTGAGTTCACGCTACTTTCATTTTTCAGAGTTTCCATCAAATCTACCCAACAAAGTTTGGTAAATATTTGACGGAGACTAATAGTGTTAACTTTCAGAGAACTTAGAGGACCAAAATTGTTAAGTGCAGACTTAAGGGACTATTTTGAACCTATCATCAAACATGAGGGACCATTTTAGTCATTTTCTCGAGTTAATGATATTCGAATATTATGAGAAATAAGTACATATTCTTTGCATCTGATCATTGAAGAATGGCTATTTTTCCAGATTGTGGCACAGTTACAGCTAAAAGAAACTATTTTTATTGTAGGTATTATAGTTCCTCTCAAATTGGATGACCTATAAAGAAACGTATTTTCTTTTTGTACTCACTTTGGCACTAGTCCATCTTCATTATTTAAGCCTAATCTTAATAAGAATAAGGAGAAAGTTCAACTCCCTGACAACCAAAAGAGACAGCTGTTCCTCTCCCTGGTACACCCTTATTCTCTCTTCTACAAATATTTTCTTCATGTCCACCTAACCCATCAAATTTATGCCAATGTTAATCATTATTCATATAGCATCATGACCCTATGCCACTTCAAATCAGTAGGCATTCTATCAGCAGGCAAACATGAGCAATCAACAATTTTCCAGCAAATCAGGATGAATAATAGATCAAGCTTGCCTCAACATCTCTTCTTGGATTTTGCTGTGGCTCATATTCTGGTCAAACCAAAGGAGCTATGGCGGCTCAGGTGTCTGTGGAAAATAATCTAAATTCTAGGTCCATATAAATAACATCTAAGCTCAAAAAACTTATTTTTAAACAAGTTCGGTCATGCATTTTAACAATGGCTAATGCTTAACTATAGCAGTGAAATCCGTTTAGAAGTTGGGGAAAAATAAAACTTGCTACCTAGCACCTGATTCAAGTGAATAATAACACACTGAAATGAAGAAGAAAACTCACCTGCCGGATATTGTAGAGCAGCAGAAATACGGCATATAGATGGAATTGCAGACGGGTCTCTGGCACCAGCCCTAGCTGTCAATATAGCAGCATTCTTTTCAGCAGCAGCAACAGCTTCTGGTCCAGTAGATCCACTGACACCCATAGATTCCAATAGAGCCTATTAGCATGAAACAAGGCGCCATGAGTCCATGAGAGGAGACAACGCAAATGTAAACTGCTAGGTTAAGACGATAATATAAAACAGAATAGCAACTCATATTTATTAGTCATTTCGTTTGTCAAATTATACGAACTTAAAGCACTTAGCATTTGAGAAAAATAAGGTTTACACTAGGTGCTTAGTACAAATAGGCATTCCCTCTTGGAGAGTGCCTATGTTAAATTAGTATATAATGTTATCCTGGAGCTTGTTCCTTATACGTATTTACTTCTGTAGTATGCTTTTAGCTATTCCTGTTGCACTAGAATGGGTTGAATTGTAGTGTATCATTGACTTCTATAGTATGCTTTTAGTTATTCCTGTTGCACTAGAATGGGTTGAATTGTAGTGTATCATTGTCTATGGTTTAGTTTGGGCAGTAATATTTTAAATTCTATTGGTCATTAGTTGGGATTCGAGAAAAGCTTGAAACCAAAACTCTACAAGTAAGCTATCGAGGTTTAACTTGCTCTTTGGTTTCTTAGCTAGTGATTTCCCAATTTGAATGGTTTAACATATTTCTAATCTATTTGTATCTTGTGAGTTAAATTTTACTTTTCATTTGTAAAATAAACAGTTAGGATACAGGCAACCTTATATGATCAGATTCCATTTTTACCCCCCACCCACAATTTTTTTATTGGATAACAGGGGTGTCCAGCAAAACTAGCACGCGTCTCGACTATTCCATCGAGTACCTGGTACCTCCCACAAATCCAGGTACCGAGTACTGTTTACCAAGATTTAGTAGGATGAGAAGAAATCACCTAGTGTAAAGTGTATAATTAATAATTCATTACTTCCTGATTGGTTTGCATTTATTTAGTCTAGGTTAACTATTTTGCCATTTTCTTGGATACACGTGTCTAGTCCAGCAAAATGGGGGGTTGCATTTTACCTTAGATCATCTCTGATTAGAAGATTGCTTCTGTAACAAACAAGGTATTGGAGAATTTCTTACATATATTCCAAGTAGTAACATGTTTAGATACATGTTTATAGGGTTATATCGCGGATTAGGATAGAAGGTTAGTAGGTAGTGGAGTGTTGTCTTGCTTCCTTGACGGGTTTAGGCTTGGCGTGTCTGACTATCTGCCGTAGTATTAGCTTTATTCTTGTAGTGTCTTGATTTTGATTTCTATCATCAGATGTTGTTTATAGTGTTTCGGTTATTGCATTATTTTGTTGTTGTTATTGTTTTCATATTAGTTATGTTTTCTTCACTGTCGTTTTCCCCTTTCATACTTACTTTGATTTGTTGTACTCGAGCTGAGGGTCTTCCGAAAATAGTCTCTCTACCTCCACGAGGTAGTGATAAGGTCTGTGTATACTCTAGCCTCCAGTCCCTATCTAGACCACACTTGTGAGATTTCACTGGGTATATTGTTGTTTTTTGCCAAATTATAAATTATTATTTTAGGTAAGCCCACCATCTGTCTTCCATCTTTTGGCTTACCTTAAATATCCAGATAAAAAATAACTTAAGAAATAGAAAAATTCTTCACTTTCTTGTGTTTGGCAGGGAGGTGGATGATATACTTAGTTATTGCCAGGTGAATACATTCTAGCCGTCAACAAAACCCAGAAGCTTATATATACAGACACACATACATTCATATATACAACTCATCAGAAAAGAAAGAAGACAACATATATCTACATATCCACACATTTTTTCTGTATGTATATGCAATGACCTCGTAAAGGATGACCTATTACTAATAAATATTTTGATAATTGCTCATGGTAGGAGTTCTCATCATGAGATATATGTCGTGATGAATAAATATCAAGGCCAATGCTGAGAAAATGGAAAAGGTCCCCTCATAGAATTGTTAAAGGCTTGTTTGAAAAGCACTTAAACCTGTAGTTCAGTTAAAACCAGGTTTTGAGCTTCGCCTCACTTAGGTGGTGCTTTACTTCAGGAATTAAGGTGTTATGGTGTGTGCCTGATCACCTATGGACTACGTCTTTAAAAGCACAGTACTAGAGATTAGAGAATAAATACAGTTGATAAACTGATATGTAAATTGTTAGAAATTTGTTTAAGAAATTAAAATTTTAGTGTGAGATAATTAGCTCTGAGAAAGCTTAAAGCTATATCTTGTGATTTCAACTAAAAAAATAGTTGTTTTTAAACTTGATTGACATGATTTTTACTTCACATAGTTTGCTTTGTCCAAACAAGAGAAGCTAATTGTGGCCTAGAATTTTAAGGAAAAGAATCATAGGGAAGACCATGTTATCAAGTTTAAGTTGTCGTAGTATTGGCACTCACATCAATTTATGACAAAGATCTACCTTTCTTTGTTGATACCTCTTGTGAAAATAGAAGAGTTTCTCATTGACTTAATTAAAAATGTACAAGACGTGCTCCTTATATAACAGTCTTAGGCTATGTATAATATGGTAGCTAATCGATCCCTATACTAATAAGGTAAGTAAATAATCCATATTTGAATATAGAATATCCTAAGATATCCTATAGAATATTCTATATGATTTTCTTTTGAGTACAATGAATCTAAACACATATTCTCTTGATACTCTAACATGCACCCCCAAATTCAAAGTGGGGAACCAGCTTGAGCTTGGGTACTTTGCTAATTTCTTCATTCATGATTTGCACCTTGTCTCCAAAGCATTAAAATATAAATATTAAAAAAGAAACAATTAAAAGTAAGCAACAGATTCTATTAGCATACAGTAAAAAAGCTGTTTTCACAAATCTTCCTTAAACCTAGCAGTGTAACGACTTTTTTAAATTTCTCCTCTCCGAACAAAAATCACATTTATTAGATTTATAGATTAGTGGAAATCTACAAACCTGGGGTGTTGATGGAAGCATGTAAAGTGTATTATCAGGAGTTTGATAAAATGCTGAAACTTCTTGCTCAATAAGATCTTTTGCACTGTGTGATAAATCTACAAGAACAGTGCAAGCAGGAATTATAGTACTTGATGAATACTCCCTCGCAGCTAATGGTTGTTGACTCCAAAATTCTGCAGCATCCTGTATAGTGACGGGGAAAATTTTATGAAATCAAACAATCAATAAATTTCCCCTAAATAGTTCAGGATTCAGGAATAGTTGTTGTCATTGTAGTTGTAAACAATTAATAAATTTACCATATTCTCCAGCTTAAAAGCATAAATATATCAGTGGAACAGCTAATTTCTTAAGAAATTGGAAAATTTTCAGTGCAGACTCAGTGAGATGTACATATATTGGGATGGACATACTTGCACATCAATGTAAACCTACTCCTTCCACCCCATTTTGTCAAACCAAATGCTGACCAATAAATAATCCAGTAAACCTTTCAAACTAGGTCAAAAAACGCATATGTTAAAACTTCAGTGTCCTAACATGTACGGCATTTTTATACTGCACCTTTGTACATATCTATAAAAGTCTTAGATGAACACATGCCTTATACCTATCTTCACTCACTTCTCACACAAACGGGACAGATCTAGTACATTACAACTAGGTTGGGCTGCTGAAGCCATATTAATTATGCCAATAACTTCAGTATATGGTCCCTTCGCTTCAATATTTATGACACTCTTACCATTTAGGGATGTCCCAGAATATTTACACAATACCATATCTATTCAACTTTTTTTTTCGAGGAAGGTAACATAATCTACACAACTTTTTAAGAATTCAAAATCATTATACTATTCATTTAGCTTGTCAACCATTACTTTAATTTTTTTCACTATTGATAATATAAAAATCCAAGTCAAATTAATATCTTAGACTCTGTGACCAGTCAAATGTTGTCATATAGAATAGAATTGACCATTGAGAGAGTAATAGATAGTGATCATCTTGGTAATTGATCAACATAATTGTGAGCCCTGGGAAATTTCACTTTGAGGTTATTTGGTAGGGTGCATTAGAAAAAATAATGCATACATTAGCTTTGTGTATTACTAGTACCTTGTTTGGTACACTTTTTCAACCTATGTATAACTAATGCTTGCATTAGTTATACACTCAATTTGGTATTAAGGTATGCATAACTAATACATGGAAATCCATGAAATTAGTAATGCAAAGGGTTTTAATGCGTGCATTAGCATGGTGTAGTTAGATTTTTATATTATTTTGTTGTAGTATAGTTTTGTGTTTATCTGTTGTTTTGTTTATTGGTTTTATCTCTTGGATTGCTTTGAGCCGAGGGTCTATCGAAAACAGCCTCTTTACTTCATTCTGGGATAAAGGTATGGCCTGCGTACATCTTACCCTCCCCAGACCCCACTTTGTGGGAATATACTGGGTATGTTGTTGTTGTTGTTGTTGTTGTTGTGGAGGGTATTTTTGTAAACAAATAATTTGTTTTAAAAATTATGCAATGCAGGTTATTTTTAATACACCAAACCAAACACTGCATAAGAAATAATCTTAGCATAACTAATATCAGCATTACTAATACACCATATTTAACACTATTCTTATACACTCTACCAAACGACTTAGTTTCCAACAAAAAGTATTTAGACTATGTCTAAGGCTACACATGACCATATAGTAAACTCAAACATGATGAAGGATTCCCATTGCATGATTATCTGGTTTAGTGGTCAAAGAGCTCAAGTCAAACATAGACAGAGATCAAAGCAATTCAAGTTAGTAGTTCCAACACACTCCTTAAGTAAGTTTGAAAGGATTGGTGTATCATGACCAAAAGGAAAGTCCCTAGTGTGGGTTTATTTATACTTTCCAAAAGGTCGTAAAATTCATACTTAGGGGAAAATACATCAAGATAGATCTTCAAACCGCAACACCATGAAATCCCCCCCTTCCCCCACCACCACCACCAAAACAGAACAAATAAAATTTAGAACAGAAGGCTGGTACAGTAATACATCGCACAGCATAGACACGCATAATTTCAGTCATACCATGCTTGCCTTGAGTAAGGCACTATAAATAGATTCCAGCTCTGATCTGCGAGCATCAAACTCTTCGATCTTCTTCCATTTCTTTCTCAAAGAATCTTCAGCTTCTTTTCTCTCCGCGCACAATTTATTTAAACGTTGTATTTCAGACATCAGTGTGTTCACACTAGCTTTTAATCCAGTTGCTTCTCTTTCCTTTGTCCAGACCTCCAACTACAAAAAGAAGAAGAAAATTGCTAGGACATCCCACACATACAAAATCAATAAATAGGTTTCATACAAGTAATTGAGCTAGAGAAAATTATAAGATTACACACAAGACCAGCATATTTGAAACTACCAAGAGAAAGCACTATATAAGTACACAAACTAAAGGAAAGTACACATTGTTTATCTAATGGTGGTGTCAGGACCAGCTTGCAAGACTATTTCACAGGGTACCTCAACTCCGAACCAACATGGATCTTAGGTAGATGGGGAGAAGTCACAGAACGTTCTTTTTTCTATGCTGAGAACAAAAGGATAGTGTCTTCTCAATGTAAAGCAGCATATTTGGAATAATTGAACAGCACCCATAGGCTGAATATCAACACACCCCTTTTAGATATACTGTTCCTCCAAAAATAGATTTCCTAAGCCTACCTTATCAAAAAAAATAAAAATAGATTCAACCTTGTTAAAGTTTGTGACCTCATCTAAAAGATTAAGCTATTAGAAAGAGCATACTTTTACTTATTTATGTCTTTACTACACCTCTTCAAGTGCGGCTCTGATTCCTTTTTATGGGCAAGTATAAATTCTTTTTGATAATGGGTGGCGGTGAGACTCAAACCCAAGACCTAGACCTGTTGTGATACCATATCGAAGTTTGTGACCATCTCATTTAAAAGCTTAAGCTATTAGAGAAAGCACACTTTCATTTTTTTCTGATTATGTCTTCAACAAATCTAAACCACTTTTGACAAGCTTTCAAAGAAAGGGGCAGAATATTGCGGACAAGTTAGAATGAAAAATTTCATTCTACACTAAGACATAATCTAAACCAAGATGTGAAAGAACCTGACCAACCACCTTTGAAAAACCTTAATCAGTCGATGAGGGGGAAGTACTTCTCTAACGTCCTCCCGCACATGTAACACGACTCTTAAATTTACACGTGAACTGATGGATTTGAGATCTGCTTTTTTCTTAGAAGATTGAAGAGTAGATGATAGAAAGAGAGATCAAGCTTAACAGTTGAAGAGTGGGCCTGGAGCTAAGATGAGAGTAGGCTCAACAAGCTAAGGCTGGCTTGGATCAAAGTTTCTGGCTCGACGGTCTAAATTGAGAGAGAGAAGCTCAAAGCAACTCCATAGGCTGAGTTGAGAGAGAGAAGCTCAGAGCAATAGAATATGAAGAGAGAATGTGTTTGTGCACGTGGTTTCACCAAGTTTAGCTATGATACCATGCGAACGAATCTGAGCATCCAACCCAAAACCTTAAGGCTATGGGTGGAGTAGCCCAAGATATCATAAATCACTTTGAAAACTCCTGCACAACAGATGAGAGACAAGTATTTATCTAACACGAGATATTTGTTTTCTCCATTTTCTATCTACCCTACAAGTCTATTACCTCACCTCCTTCGAAGTTCAAAATTTAGCTATGTACATTCCCTTGGAAGAGAAGATACATTTGCCATGAGTTTATTATATATAAACTTGGTACAAGATTTCACAAAATTTCTCAGCTCTAACAATAAGCTAAAATGAATGTTACCTGGATCTTCTTTCCTTAAAGATCATCAATATGAAATGGTCTAAATTATTTCTCTGGTATGTTGTCTACTACACAATACCCAGAGTCTCATATTTACTGCTTAAAAGATTTTCATTTAACCAGCAACAACCAAGTGCCAGATATAGTAAGCTAATAACTTTAAGCAAGCGTAGTATTTGTTGTAAGGGTCAAAATAGCTGTTACTCTAAGGAGAAATGTGCGAACAAGGATATAGCAGGTAGAAATATCAGTACAGTGGCAACTATTTAACACCTCGAAAAAGACAATATGCTTAATATTTACATCTATAAACTTAATCAGAAAAAATACGGTAAGCCTTTTAACAGTAACACAATTCAACTGATAGTTTCCCAGGCATAATTTCAGGATGTTCTCCAAAGAAATCCAGAAAGGTATGGCATCCCATTTTACCACAGGTCCACAGCCTAGACAGTATTTTTAAGTTTTATAAGAGAAAAGTCAAACCTCAAGTTGCCTAAGGCTGCTCATAGTCTTTGATGTTCCTCCAATTACTAGTGAGTGTGAAGAGATTGCATCATCAGTTCCTTGCATACGCTTTAAAAGCTGTTGGCTCATATTTCTCGCTTCTGCGGCTTTATTCAATGCATCTTCAGTAGCCATGAATTGCTGAACATGTGCTTTCTGCATAGGACAAAAAAATCAGACCATTCAGAAAATATACCAGAATAAACAAATTTTCCTGCATATAAAAATGAAAGGTCTTACAACTGTAAACACAAATGCATAACAATCAATTCACAGCATCCATGTCAGGTTGACATTGTGAAGGAAGTGTAATAGACAGGAAACACTCAATTAATAACCAAATCAAATTGAAGATCTAATTCAGGTCGAAGGGAGGAACAGTTTACAAAGAATTCCAAAAGGATTTCAAGAAACAAAAAAACGAAATCCAATAAAAAAATCCAAGAAACTTCGCAAAAGTAACAATTTGAAGGCGGCAAACTATTATAAGGAATGAAACAAAAGAGACCTGTCTCTCAAGAAGTTGATTTTGACTCCCTCTTGAAGACGTATCACCTCCAATTTTTCCATTGCCATAAAGCTGATAGTGTAAAGGTGATGTTACATCAGGAGAAGAAGCATCCATTACTCTGTCATTTTCGTACTTGTACCTGATTCAGAGGGTAAAATTGACATCAATGAATAGATTCATCATCATGCCACAATTATCATAAACTGAGTTCAAGCAGATATCACAAAAACCAAGCGGAAGCCAAAAACCTCCATTCCTTTCAAATCGGTTGCCTTGTCATAAATTACATGTTTTATAAAATACATAAATTGAATTAGTTTGCCTTTTCATTTCATCAATATTTCAAGTACTTGTATTGTATTACTTTGTGGTAAGACACCGGGATAGTGATCCCACACACCTTCTTTAGCTGCGCATATATGCCACTTAGGAGATATCGACTCTAAATTATTGAGTGCTTAACGGATAAGACAGGTGGTCGATGCACTGCATCATGTGGGTCAGACAGGTGGCCAAAGCACAGATGACGGGTAAGACATGTGGAACTATGCTTCGACCAAATAATTGGGATCAGCTACATGAATCTTCTGTATGCATTCTCCTCTCACATCCATTTCACTCTAATATTAAATGTTTTATCTTGCAAGGCAAACCAGGGATCCTCTAAATTAGATCTTCTAAATCTTACACTTAACCCCAAACAGGGATACAAGTCTAACCAGAATAAAAAGACTCCTCGCAACTCCGAACCGAATATAAGCATTTTTTTGAGACAAAGGAAACTTTATATTCACAAAACCATCATCCAGTGAAGTGGATGAGGTGGGATTTTACAAACCACAAAGAATGTGGATCATCTTCCAGAACAAATAAAAAGCTTTACAATTCTCCTATGAAATCAACTAAAGCTACTGTCTCCCCCACCAAATCATGTTTACACCAAAATATAAAAAACTAAGGCATTTCATCTTAATCTCTTGGGTGCTACTGCATTTGCCTTCAAAACATCTGTTATTTATTTCCTTCCAAAGAGTTCACCAGATGCAAACTGGAATGCTCTGCCACCATTCTTCGCTTTTCCCTCTTCTCCCAATTCCTTTCCAGCTGTTTATCATCTCCCAAGTAGTTCTAGGCATTACCCAATTCACACCAAGAATACAAAAGAACATGTTCCAAAGATTTGCAGGTGTTTCACAATGCAGGAACAAATGGTTATTTACTTCTGCATCCTTATCACACATAAAACACCTTGAGCAAATCAGTAGACCTCTTCTTTGTAGGACATCATGTGTTAAGCATGCTTTTCTGATCACCAGCCAGGCAAAGCAAGAAACTTTAAGGGGACTTTTAACCTTCCAAATTAGTTTCCAATTCCAGTTTAGAATCTGTGACTGCCTGTTGTTCATCTTCCAGTAGCATGATTTTACTGTAAAACTACCTTTGTTGTGCAAATTCCAAATTGACTTGCCTGGGCTCATTGAACAGCCTGAGAAAGAGCCTAACACTTGAAGCAGACTTGCTATGCTATCTACTTCCCAATCATTTAGTGCTCTTCTAAAAATTAAGTTCCAACCTTGTTGACTCCAAATCTGTGATACAGTGGCATTCTTTTGTAGACTTAAAGTGTACAGGTTGGGAAAAAGGCTTCTCAAGCAATCCCCACCAACCCATGTTTCATTCCAAAATTCAGTTCTCAGTCCATTTCCCACTTTGATGGAAGTGTTGGCATTGAACTGACTCCACAATCTTCTTATAGTCTTCCAGACACTACACCCAAAGGTACCCATAACTTCCTCAGTTATCCACTGGTTAGCTAGGCTGTATTTCTCAGTGATGAGCTTTCTCCACATGGTCGTGTCTTCTGTAACAAACCTCCATAACCATTCCTGTAACAAGCAATCATTCTGCATGCTGAGATTCTTAATGGCTAAGCCACCCTGCTCTTTGCTGAGTGTTACAATTTCCCATTTCACTAAATTATAACCTCTCTTCTCCTTGCTTCCTTGCCATAGAAACGACCTTCTCAATCTGTTGATTTTCTTCTCAATGCTCTTGGGGATAGGAAATAAACTCATCATATAGGAGGGAAGACCATCTAGTACAGATCTGATGAGTGTCAACCTTCCTCCCAGGGATAAGTACTGACTTTTCCACCTTGCTAGCCTCTTTTCACATCTTTCCACCACCTCATTCCAAACCTCTAGCTCTTTGTTCTTGGCGCCCAATGGCATTCCCAGGTATTTGGTGGGTAATGTGGATACCTGGCAACCAAGGTTCTCAGCTAAGCTCTGCATATCTTCAACTTGATTGATGGGATAAAGATAGGTTTTATGCCAATTTACATGTAATCCTGAGACACCCTCAATAATGGTTAGGATTGTTCTCAGATGCCTGATTTGATTCACCCTTTCTCACAGAATATCAAGGCATCATCAGCATAAAATAGATGAGTGATTTCCAGAGCATCATCTCTATTTGTTTGAGCTTTAAATCCTTTTATCCATCCCTTACCCTTGGTTGTCCTGAGCATATGGTTCAGGCCTTCCATGGCTAATAGGAACAAGAAAGGTGACATAGGGTCGCCTTGTCTCAACCCTCTCTGAGACTGGAAAAAACCTTCAGCACTGCCATTAATGATGAGAGAAAACATTACACTGGATATACAAAATCTGATCCAGTTTATCCATTTGTTGCCAAACCCCATGTCCTTTAAAATTTTAAGGAGAAAATCCCAGTTGACATGATCATATGCCTTCTCTATGTCAAGTTTGCACAGTATACCAGGTGTTTTCTGCTTTACTCTAGAGTCCACCAACTCATTGGCCATCAAAGCTGCATCCATGATCTGTCTCCCCTTTAAGAAAGTTAGTTGGTGATCATCCACCAGTTTTCCCATAACAGTTCAGTCTTTCAGTAATAAGTTTGGAGATGATTTTGTACACTCCTCTTATTAAACTGATAGGTCTGAAATCCTTTAGTTCCTCTGCGCCTGGCTTTTTTGGGATTAGAGCTATGAATGTGGCATTCAGAGACTTTTCAAAGAGTTCCTTCTGGTGGAAATTTTGGCAGGTCTGCATCAAATCTTCTTTCAATATTTCCCAACAGACTTTGTAGAAACTCATAGTGAATCCATCAGGTCCAGGTGCTTTATCCCCATCACATTGTGTCACAATCTGGAAAACTTCTGTTTCTATAAAAGGCCTTTGCAACCAATCTTGTTCCTCTTGAGAGATTGTAGGGCAATCCAGTAAGTTGAAGGCAGGCCTCCATTCTTCAGATTCTGTGTATAGTTTTTTGTAGTATTCTATCATAGCTACCTTAATCTCATCTGGTTCATTGACTTCCTCCCCCCTTACCACCAGTTTTTCAATTGTGTTATATCTCTTATGAGTTGTGGCTATTCTTTGAAAGAATCTAGTATTATTGTCCCCTTGTTTCAACCATTGTATTCTTGATTTTTGCCTCCAACTAGCCTCCTCATTCTTAGCCAAAACCTCCAGTTCTACTAAGATTGTTGCCTTTATCATCATTTCTTCTTCATTCAGTACTCTATTGTCTTGTATCCTATCTAAATCAGCCAATTCTTCCAGCAGGTTGTTCTTCTTGTTTTTAATCTCACAAAATGTTTTTTTACTCCATTCTTTGAGTTTTAACTTCAGCATCTTTAGTTTGGCACTCAATCTGTAGTCTGGACATCCTGCAACAACGAAACCACTCCACCAATTCTGAACCATGTCAATAAACCCCTACTCCTTGAGCCACCAATTTTCGAACTTAAAGTAGGAATTTTTTTGCTCCCACTCCCCACATTCAAGTACAATTGGGCTATGATCAGAGATTACTCTGGGAAGCAGCTTCTGTCTGATGCTCTTGAATGACTCCTCCCATTCCATGGAGTATAAGAATCTATCCAATCCAGCAGCACTCTGATGGCTAACCCCTCTGAACCAGGTGAAATTTCCTCCAGTTAGGTGAGGATCATGTAGCTCCATATCCTCGATCCATCTGGAAAAATCGGACATAACATTAGTTCTTCTGGTGCATCCTCTTCTCTCCCCCATGTGTCTCACTGTGTTAAAATCCCCACAAGATATCCATGGTCCCTCACTCAGTGCTTTCGTTGCTGCAATTTCTTCCCAACACTCAAGTTTCTCACTTCTTGTGTGGGGTGCATAAACCCCAGTAAGGAACCACGAAAAGGACTTTAGAACAGACTCGAACTTGTAAGTTATGGCATACTGTCCCACTTCAACCATTGAGCCCCTCCAAACTCTGCTATCCCACATACTCAGAATTCCCCCACTACTCCCTTCAGCTGCTATGTATCCACACTTCATCCATCGACAAGCCCATAACTGTTTAGCAACATCCTCCACATCTTTGTTGATTTTTGTTTCCTGAAGACATAAACATCCGCCTTCCATGTCTGTAAAGAGCATCTAACAAGCCTTCTACTGGACAGACTGTTAAGCCCCCTCACGTTCCAGGTGATTAGTTTTACTTTCATTTAAAACTCAGGCTAAGTGCTCTCCCTCTGTTCCTGACTCATTCTACCTCCCCATTGAGACTGGACTGCAATTTTTTGAGTTCGTTTTTCCCTATACCCCTGCTTCTGGGTGTTGTGATGCTTCTATCCTGTTCTTTTTTCTCCAAAGCAGCCTTTCTTTCATCAAGTTTCATGAGTAGAGTCATTGTCTCTTTTTCGAACCCCATAAATGCTACTCCATAAGTATTGCTCAAGTCCAGGATATGTGAATTCACCCAACTCGAAGCCTCTGTATCATTATCATTTTCTTCCTGCTCCACCGGCAAATATGTATTTACTGGTTCTGCATCGTGGCTTTTTTGAAGTTGCTGGTTATTGTCGATCAATTCTGGCTCGTTAGGAACTCCATCTGCACCTATATCTTGTGCCTTGCTAGGCATGTCATAGTTCTCGCTATCCTGAGCCCTTTCCTCACTTTGCATCTGTGAAATTTCCTCCATCTGTCTCTCTTTCCCCAAGTTCAGAGTCGTGCTTCTATCAGAACTTGATTCCCAGGTCTTAAAAGCCTCCAGGAACTGAGAGGCTAATTTTTTAATTTCCTTCATCTGTTTAAATGGTACCATCTGCATCTCACATGCCTCCATCTGGGCTTTAGTTGGTATATCAGTAATAGCACTAGGGTTCTGGCCCAACTTATAAATAGGCCCAAAATCTTGACCTACAGCACTTAAAATTTCACAGCAGCCCCCACCAAAAGCTGGGCCCTTTGAACTCTCACCACGTGACTCTGACAATGCACGTGGTCCCCCCCTATTTTCTTTGACCACCCTATACCTCCTGCATCATACTTGTCTTTACCCAGTGGATCTTCCCTGGGTATCTGTTGGTCAAAAGGAGTGCATGTGATTTTGAATTTGTCTTCTCCGGCAGACACCCTCGCCGGAGTTTCCACCCATATCTCCATGGTGAAGCAAATACCCCCATATTCAATAGTCACTTCCTTGGGGATTTTGCTTCCATCTCCGCGAATTTTAAGCCTCGCCCATTTGAGATGGTTTCGCAGTTGTGTCTCTTCCTCCGTTTCTATCCATCCTCCACAAAAATCACCCACACTCTTGAAAATATTCTGATTCCAGAGATGAAGGGGCAGACCTACTACTTTGATCCATATCGAGTTAGGTTTGTCTTCTTCGCCCATGGTGCCTGCCAAAGGATTCCACCACTGTAAGTTCACTGGAAATTTTTCCAACTCCAATCTCCGGCCACCACTTGTTCTGCCGTGGATCTGGAAGCAAACTCGAAAAGGAAATTTTCATTACCCATCTCATAAATATTTAGCCCATGTGTTTGTTTCCATACACTATTTGCCCATTTCCTGATTTCTGACAGAGGTATTGAAGTACTAAAGTTCCCCACCAAACTCCTCTTTAATACTTTATTGTGAGTCTCTGATGAATCCTTAATGCTTATAACTCCCCCCTTCGTGATTGTGTGGTCTGTGTCCACTTCATTTATGTCTCTGTTTGCCCATTTAATGCTTCTCACAGCTTCTACATATGGGAAGCTTTTGTCAGTTTGCCTATACTCCTCAATGTTTTTCTCCATCATTTGACTTTTAATGAACCTCCCCACCTTATCTGCTATGTCCATCCATCCCGCATTAAATGTGAGTTCAGGGATAATCAGTACCGACCTCCTTCTTCCCCTTACATTGATTAGACTGATATACCTGTCAAATTTGTTGAAGTTACGGGCACAAAAAATTTCTGCTAACGCCTCTGTTTTCTTCCATCTTCTCACAATATTTCCCTTTGTCATTGAAGCTTCCCCAAGAGTGTGCACAATCCATTCCATCGCTTTTCTGTTGAAAGAAGTTCTCGGGATGGTCTTCCTGCTTCTCTCCGTCCACTCGTAGCACTCACCAGTTGTGCCAGAGCTTTTTTTTACGTCGAAAGATTTGAACCCTACCACGAAATAAATGGTATCATCGATGGCTGAAAGATGGAGGAGAGAGAAAGAGGTGAAGAAAAGAAGAAGGAAGGGAGGAGGGAGATGTTTCCGGTGATCGGAAGGACCACCGGAGGGGGGATCAAGTTTCCTTGAAGTGTTCTAGGGCATTCCTCGAAATCTGTGTCGGGGAGCTTTTAAGACTTTGTATGAAGCTTTCATTGTGGATTTTTAGTAGTTTACTATGGCCCGAACCGAATATAAGCATAAGAGCAACTAAGTATAATTCTAACTAGTTTGTATCGACTATAGTTGGTATGATACTTATCTTTGATTAGTTTGCCTTTTGATATGTTAAAATATGAGGAAGTGCAACAACTGACCAATTAACTATTGGTCACATATAAAAAGAATCAAAATCCTCATTCCTGAAAGTGGACATGTATTTCCTATAAAAACAAAATTTACCAAATCAGGTAACAACGGCAAAATGGAACACGAAAATAGAAAAATATGAGTTATAGTAGTTTTCAGTTGTTCATTCAAATGAGCAGAGAAAAGAGCGATCAGAAACAAAGGCAGACGGAATCCAAAAATGAAAATTTTAGAGATATTTCTAAGAAGATCAATTACCTTAGAATCTCTGCATCAGCTCTAACATCAACTTTCTCTATTTCTCGAGTAATCGTAGTCTTCAGCTTTTCAGCATAGGCATTGATTGCATGTAGCAACTGGGGGGGACTTTTCAGGCAACTTACAATTGCATCTCTTACTTCGTCGGGTAAATCACCATCAAGGTCAATACCCAACTTGGCAGCTTGTAACAGAGAATTCATGTGGATTCCGTTTCCTTCATAAGCAGGAAAAGTGTTGCGAATCTTTTCAGCCATCTGCATAGCAAGACACTCACATGCCTTCCTGATATTTCTTTCCCAAGTTGTTTCAATGAGAATGACATCCTCTGCACTTTTGGTTCCTTTAAAAGTCGAATAAGCATCTTTCTCATTTGCCTGAAAAGTAGTAACCACCTCAGCAGAAAAATCAACACTAGACCGCTTAACATTCCTTGCTTGGTTAATATAATAACTTAGACGTTTATGGTACTCGGAAAATATTTTTGCATCTTCATCACACTGTTGATCATAAGCCTCCAGCATTACTTGTTTATGTCTGCATTTAAAAGTATCAATATCAGCTATACTCAATGCCACCCGTGCTAACCAATCTAGACACAGGTTCTTGTTGCTTAGGGACAGAAAATGCGCAAGTTTAAAAATGATGAAAGGAATGATTCCCACCATCCACACCTTCAGTGAATCAATTGTAATAGTCACAAGGTTAGCTCGGATTCATATTTTCAGAGTGAATCCAAATTTTTGAGTCAATGAATTTGGAGAGGGTGTAGTCTATTATAATATACACATTTCCTTTCTTCTTCTTTTTTGGGTAATGTATACATGGTCTGAGCGAATATAGTGGATTCAGTTAACTGCTAGAAGAACTAGATTTCCCTTTGCATATTACAACTTTAAGATGAAGAATTGAAGTAAGATTTTCTTCTATGCATAAGCTCATCACAAGAATCAAAATAAAGAACAATACAAAGGCTGTAGTTGCTAGCAAATGAGAGATAATAATAGAATGGGTTGATTCTAATTGACGAACCTGTAGTTAGACCTCTCGTCAAGCATACGCTTACGCTCAGCCTCCTCCCTTGAGACCTCCAACATCCTGGCCTTCAACTCTTTCCGCTGACGCCTCACTATCTGCCTAAGCCTCTCCACCTCTTTCTCTGCCAAGTCTCTCTCCTGCAAAGCAAATTCCCTACTATTCTCAGCTGAACCCAACCCCACACTCGAAGAGGATCCAGAACCACTGTCCCTAACCACCCCGACCTTCTCCTTCCTCCTCCCTTTGCTCCTCCCTGAATCGACAGCATTAACATTTCCATTGTCATTTCCATCATCTCGACCATGTACGAGGATGTTGCGGCGGACTTTTTCAACAGTTTTCTCGGATTTCACTCTATTCAAGAGGAAATTCCAGATGGGTATCATGTTACCACGGCAAATCTTGCGAAGTGAATCGATAGTTGGCATTGCAGCTTTGCTTGAAGCTGCGTATGACCCCAATGGTTGGTACCCCATCTCCTTCTGAAGCCATTCCAGTATGGCTTCTGGTTGTACGGACCCTGCCATTGACTATATTAAGACTTAGGGTTTCCAATTCTCCAATAAATGGCACTACTTCCACTCCAGTACCCAGAATCCCAAACCAGTTTGAAATTAAGAGTAGTTAATTGATAACTGATCAGAAATGGGAGATAGCATAAGTATGTTTTGGGATAAATACAAAAATATCAACAGATCTGAAGCCGGCGAGATTAGAAGTACAGTGTGGCCGCAAGGATCTGTAGCTCAGTGGATCCACACTCGCACTGTACAGAATTACGAATTGGAACAAAGTTCAAAATAGAAGGTCCCGCTCGAAAGCCATGTGGTACCAAATCATTACGCGTGCTTTGCTGCCGCCCGCCCGCCCCGGAAAAGCTCCCATGTAACTCCAAAATAAACATAGGTGGATATTAAAATTTGTAATAAAATAATATAATGTTTGGTAGTTGATTAGGTGGTAAGTTATTTATATATAAAATTAATATGATATTTGCTTTGTAATTTAGAAATTTACATAATTAATACATGTATAAATTGTCACATACCCGATTTCTCGATCATGATGGCACCTACAACCTCCAGTAGGCGAACCAATCCCCGTAGCCTGAAACGATTAGTAATGGGCCACATTCTATCAACTTAAACGGAAGAACAGTTTAATAAGTGAAAGCAAGGGAACAAGATGAAGAAAATAGATAACATGAGTAATATATACAATGTGGAAGCTAAACCAAACCCAAAACCTGGTATCATAGCGTATAAGAGCCGGATCTACAAAGAAGTACAAGGGTCCAAAATAACATATACATCATGTCTCTGAACTACGAGAGTACAGTATATACAAAAGACAAACTAAAGTCAAGCTCCGATCGCCAAGAGCTCACCCTCAGTCCGGGACAGTCCAAAATCTCCAAGCACGAGTCTCCCACGAGCTAGCGGCGATGGCTCACACTAGGATCTGCACCAAAAGATGCAGAGTGTAATATGAGCACCAAATATGAAGCATAAGGTACCCAGTAGGTATCATAGGCCGACTGGGGACATATAAGATAAAAGCGTAGTAACAGACAGAATAGAAGCAAGTAGTCACAGAAATCAACGAAAAGTACACAGGATCTAGCCTAGAGGGAAGACAATAGAACAACATACAAGGCTAGAAAGTAGAATATATACATAATAGGCACAGGTGAAAGTAAGAAATGACGCACATGGGATCCTTACAGTATATACATAATAAGTTTTAGAAGTGGACGGTATACTGGTAACCTCAAGTACAAAGGAAGGAAGAGGGGAGTAAAGATAGACATGCTCGGAAACAGGAATCAATAACCCAACTAATCATACCAATCTCAAATCCAACAAGTAACAACTTAGCTGTATATAATCTTATAAGTATAACCGTAACAGGGGATAACACCGCGATAAAGTAACAAGAGCCTACCTACAGTCCCCCGGCCGCCCATACAACCGAGGAACGCAAACAAGTGAAAACAAACCCTCTGTCTGCTCATACAACTGGAGCGTACATTCAACAAACAACAAACAAGGGTGGAGCCTTAAAAAATAAATGATATAATGCATGAAGATCTCAGGGTGAAATGGTAACTATGTATGTACCCCCTCCGGTGCCGATCGGGCCCAGTAGGTAGGTCCCATGGAAGGACACTTCCCGTATATCTCTACTCCGTCGTATACTCTCTCTCCGACACACGCATCCCTAGGCCCCAGGTCCAGAATGGTAAGGTCCATGGAGGTCCCGGAGCCCATACTAAAACTCAGTATCGAAACATGTCGTTCGGAAGCAAGTCCGGGTTCAAGATAGAGACCCAGTCTCGAATATGCATGCCCATACCCTGTCCAGGACTAAAGTAGTGAGTAAAATGTCTCAAAAACCACTCCAAGGGTTCCCGGGCGTAACCGGGTCTAAACAGTAGAAAGTCATCTCAGGTGCTCGATCCGACCGAGGCTAAAAATCATTCTAATTTAGTAAGAAAACTCAACTAGCACCCCGGTCCTGCCGAGTCTAGCGTTAATAGTAAAACTTGTGATAGAAATCATAATTTAACTTTCTTTTACCCCAAGAAGATCCACAAGATAAGTCAAACCATTTCTAATTTATTTCCGTAAAAAATGGGCCCCGGGGACATTCAAAGTTTAGAAAACAATTCCAGTAGGCCTGAAGCCAAAACCGTAGTAAAACGTGGATAAATCCTCTTTATATGCATGGAAATGATATGATCAAATACAAATAGCTGCCCATCAGCTCACAATCGACCTATCGGCGCTGCACAGGCCCACAACTACTCAGCAAGCATAACCAGCCTAGAAGAATATTTCTATGTCCGGGACTCGCGGACATTCCCAATAACCCACCTTCTATGTTCCAGAGTCAACAAGGCCTCACCGAACCACAAGGGTGAATAAAACGTGTCAAGCAAGTATTACAAGCATTGGATGAAGGAAAGTAGGCGGACATGAATAAAGCGGTCAAGGTTTGTGGTACCAACCTAATAATCCAACCCAAGGATGCCAACTAGTATAATTTTATCCGATATATGCTAAGTATAGGTAGTTTAGACCGTAACCTACCTGTCGTCCAACGACAAGTTGCCCGAACAACAACGTCCAAGCCCGAATCGCTCCGAGAGATCCCGAATGATAATCAAACTATCACAAACATAAGTAATACATTAAAATGAGTCTAACAATACCCATAATGTTCCAATTGTAGCCGGGTCGATATTTGGGTCATCGGCAGGCCCACAGGGCCCGCAACCCGATACCGAAAATGAAAGTGCACATTATGATCACAATAACCAAGGGAGTGCATGCCCGGAAAAGTAAGGAAATTGGGCGAGAAATTCGAGCTAAAACAGCCCCTAAAGTCAAGAAACCAAAAATGGAAATTTAGGAATAAGAAAACCGGAATTGTAACAAGAAGCTCATACCACAACTAGAGAATTATGCCAAGAACGTGAATTGAACAAGCCCACGAACATGCAGTCACGAAAGGGGAAGAATCTACAAGTAAATCCAAGCTTCAAGAATTTTCAACAATGGAGATTTAGATAATTGGAGAAGACAACTAAGGAGAAGATGGAAAGCTTACCAAAACACCAACGGAACACGAATTTATCGAGGGTACGGGAATTCTTCAATTGAGTACTGGTTTGAGCAGCTTAGAGAGGTTTTGGGCGAGTTGGAGTTGGAAAAATTGAGAGAGAATGGCTGGAAATACGAAATGAAAAAGTTTTATACTTCCAGGGGTCCTTCATCGCGATCACGACGGGACCCTCAGCGACCGCGAGGACCACGCTGGCTAGACCATCGCGATCGTGAAGACTAGCCACGCGGTCGCGATGAACAAAGGAGAAGGGAATTCATCGCGATCGCGACAGGCGATCATGCAATCACGACAGGCGATCACGCGATCGTGAAGAATAGGAGGCTCACGATCATGATTAAGGCCTGATGCCTGCACCTGCAACAGCAAAAGTCTACAACTTTCCAAAACTCGATGGGGCATTTCGGTACAATTGGAAACTGATATTCAAAAACCAATATTGTAAACAGAGTGGAAACGATGCTCAGGACTCAACGGAATCAACAAAACTTCCATACGAGATTGTTTTGGAGAAATGTTGACCCAAGTCAACACTAACGAATAAGTACCCAAAGGCTCGAAATGAGCCCGGCTCACCCAAAACCCGAACCAACCACCTACCTAACCCAAACTCAACATTCCAGAGCTGATGGAATAGTCGGATTTCAAATCTGACCCTTCGATTATCCAAAGTCACCCGAAGTTACACTTTCAACTCTAAATTGTCCTGAAAATATAGAAAATAACACAAAACCCACACCGAAAGTTCTCAGGCCTCAAATGAAGGTCCAACTAGACCAAACTCAATGCTACGGAGCTAACGAAACTGTCAGAATTCAATTCCGAGCACGTTAGCTAAGAATATTGACTAAAGTCAATGATATTCTAAGTTAAAGCTCTAAAACAGAAAAAAGGGAAAAACAACCAAATGAACGACCAGGGCACCGAACTACCGGTCCCAGCAAGCCATAAATGACTCAAGGCCGCTACAAAAAAGCTTTAACAATACAATAAATGCGTAAATGCGAAGAAGACCGGAAGGGTTATCGCAATATCCACTACTAAAAAGACTTTCGTCCTTAAAAGTCAAGAAGGAAGGAGTACCTGAAGGCTCAAACAGCTACGGGTACTGAGCACACAACTTACTCTCGGTTTTCCAGGTAGCCTCCTCGATCGGATGATGTCTCCACTGAACTTTCACAACTGAAATCTCCCTAGATCTCAATCTCCTGATATCTCTGGCCAGAATAGCTATCTGCTCCTCAACAAAAGATAACCTCTCATCCAACTTAACTGAATCCCAATGCAACACATGAGACTCATCTAAGACATACCGGTGTAACATCGAGACATGAAAAACTGGATGAATAGCTGCAAACATCGAAGGCAAAGCTAACATGTATGCAACACTACCAACCCTCTGTAGAATCTCAAATGGCCTAATAAACCTGGGGCAAAGCTTGCCTCGCTGACCAAATCTCATCATGCCCTCCACGGGCGATACTCGAAGGAAAATCAAGTCACCAACACTAAACTCCAAGGCATGAGATCTACAATCAACGTAGCTCTTCTGCCTACTCTGGGCAGCTCTAAGTCTGTCCTGAATCAAACGGACTCGGTCCATCAAATCTCTAAGCAAATCTGTACTCTGCGGTCTGGACTCCAAACCATCTAATTGGCAATCTACAACACCTACCATACAAGGCCTCGAAATGTGCCATGTCGATGCTCGAGTGGAAGATATTATTATAAGCAAACTCGTCCAGAGGCACAAATTGATCCCATGAACCTCCAAAGTCAAGAACACAAGCCCGAAGCATGTCCTCCAGGACCTGAATAGCCCTCTCGGATTGGCTATTTGTCTATGGGTGGAAAGCGGTACTAAGTTGAACCTCTGTACCAAAATCTCGCTGAATAGCCCTCCAAAACTGAGATGTGAACTACATTCCGCGGTCTGAAATGATAAAAGCTGGGACCCCATGCAACCGAACAACCTCATGAATGTTAATCTGAGCTAACCTCTCAGCACCGTAGGAAGCCTGAACCGATAAGAAGTGGGCTGACTTAGTCAGCCGATCCATAATCACACAAATGGAATCAAAACCCCTAGAAGTACAAGGCAAACCAACCACGAAGTCTATAGTAACACCCTCCTACTTCTACTCAGGAATGGGAAGTCGCTGCATTAAGCCACCCGGTCTCATGTGCTCGAACTTCACCTGTTGACAGTTCAAGCACCGAGATACAAACTCTGCTATGTCTCGCTTTATACCACACCACCAGTAAAGCTGTCTCAAATCTCTATACATCTTCGATGTGCCAGGATGAATGGAGTATCTAGAACAATGTGCCTCATGGAGTATCAACTAAATCAAATCACCAACCCCCGGAGCACAAAGTCGACCATCAAACCTCAGAATACCATCAGAACCCAAAGTAGTCCGGCTGGCCTCACCCCCAACTACCTGATCACGAAGGTCGCACAAACTCTAATCCTCAAACTATCGGCTTTGAATCTGATCAACTAGAGTGGAACGAACCTCAACACTGGCAAGAACTCTGCTAGGATCTGACAAGTCAAGCCTAACCAATCGGTTAGCCAAAGATTAGATGTCCAAGGCTAACGGTCGCTCAGAAACTGAAAGTGAAGCTAGGCTGCCCATACTCATCACCTTCTGACTCAAGGCATCCGCTACCACGTTTTCCTTGCCTGGATGGTATAGAATAGTGAAATCATAGTCCTTTAGTAGCTTAATACATCTTCTCTGCCTCGAGTTCAGCTTCTGCTGACTCGTAATGTACTGAAGACTATGGTGATCGGTGAATATCTCACAGTGAACTCCATATAAGTAGTGCCTCCAGATCTTTAGCGCAAAGACTACCGCCGCCAACTCTAAGTCATGAGTGGAGTAGTTGCACTCGTAAACCTTCAGCTGTCTCGATGCATATGTTATCACTCGACCATGTTGCATCAACATATAACCAAGACCAACCTATGAAGTATCACAATACACGGAGAAACTCTGACCCTCAACCTGCAAAGTCAAAATTGGAGCTGAAGTCAATAAGGCCTTAAGCCTCTGGAAGCTATCCTTGCACTGATCCGACCACTAAAATAGAACATCCTTCCTAGTAAGCTTAGTCAATGGTGCTGTTATGGAAGGAAATCCCTCAATGAATCATCTGTAGTACCCGGCTAAACCAATATAGCTGCGAACCTCGGTAGGAGTAGTAGGTCTAGGCTAATCACGAACTGCAGAAATCTTACCCGGATCAACCCTAATCCCATCCTTAGACACCACGTGTCCTAGGAATGCAACTGACTCAAGCCAAAACTCACACTTTGAGAACTTGACATAAAGCTGATGATCTCTCAAAGTCTGAAGTACAGTCCTCAAGTGCTGCTCATGCTCGTCCCTACTCCTCGAGTATATCAGAATGTCATCAATAAAGACTATCACGAACATATCCAAGTATGGGCTAAGCACCCTATGCATCAAATTCATAAAGGTTGCGGTGGCATTAGTCAACCCCAAAGACATCACCAGGAACTCATAATGGCCATAATGTGTCCTGAATGTTGTCTTAGGGATGTCCTCTGCCCTAATTCTCAACTGATGGTAGCCGGACCTCAAATCGATCTTCGAAAACATGGCAGAACCCTGAAACTGATCAAATAAGTCATCAATCCTCGGCATCGGATACCTATTCTTTATTGTCACCTTATTCATCTGCCGATAATCAATACACATCCGCATCGACCCATCCTTCTTCTTCACGAAGAGAACAGGAACACCCCAAGGGGACACACTCGATCTAATGAACCCCTTAGCTAACAAATCCTGGAGTTGCTCCTTAAGCTTTCTCAACTCAACAGGAGCCATACAGTAGGGGTATAGAAATGGGCCTGGTGCCCGGCTCTAACTCAATGACAAAATTAACATCTCTCTCAGGTGGAAGTCCTGGCTGGTTGGTAGAAAATATATCTAGGAAGTCTCTAACCATATGAACAGACTCAGGAGATGAACTGTCAGCACTAGCGTCTCAGACAAGTGCTAGATAAGCTAAACACCCACGGGAAATCAACTTCCGAGCTCAAAGACAAGAGATGATCCCAGACGGTGCATGGCTAACAGAACCCTGCCACAGAACTAGGGATACACCGGGCATGGTGATGGTAACGGTCTTGGCATAACAATCCAAAACCGCACAGTAAGGGGATAACCAGTCCATGCCCAATATCACATCAAAATCTAATATGTCAAGGATCATCAAATCACCCCAAGTCTCCAAATCATCAAGAGATATCACATAAGATCTCACAATCCGATCCACTGCTAAAGAATCTCCTACTGGGGTTGAAACAAAAATAGGAACAGATAATGGCTCACTAGCCAACCCCAAACAAGGTAGAAAGTAGGCAGATACATATGAATAAGTGGATCCAGGATCAAATAAAGTTGTAGCAGACTGATGGCACACAGAAATCGTACCTGTAATCTCAGTATTTGAGGCCTCTGCCTCCGGTCTCCTAAGGACAGCATAGAACTGATGATGACCTCCACCTGCCCAATCTCTATCCCTACCACCTGCTTTTCCACATGGAGCACCACCTCTACCTTGACCACCACCTCCTCGAGCCGATGGCTGAACTAAGTGAGTAGGCTGAGCCGGCGGAGCGGCTGGCTGAACTGTGCCCTGCTGGGGACAATCTCTAGCAAAATAATCAACCATACTACAAGTGAAACAAGCCCCTCATGACCTACTCAATCGAGATGAACCAGCAGAACCTGTATGGCCATCACGGCCTGATGCCTCAGAAGTTGTACCCCTCGAAGACTGACCGTTGTAGACCTGATGGCTACTCTGACCCTAGTGCTGCTATGGCTGATAACCCCAGCCCCACTGGCCTGAACCTCTACCACCATATCGGGAACCATTGTAGCCACCCTAATATCGAGGCCTCTTATCTCTAGCCTCGATGTCATGATGACGTGAATCCTCTACAGTACGGGCATAGTCCGCAATAGCCTGGAAAGACCGACCACTAGCAACCAATATCTCTGCATGCTCTCTAAACTCTCTCTGTAGCCCCCAAATAAATCTACGGACCCTGTCAGCCTCAGTAGGCATAATCATGGCCCCAAATGGAGCAAGCTGATAGAAACGGGTCTAGTACACTGATACAGTCATAGAATCCTGAGCAAGTCTAGTGAACTCCTCCCTTCGATGCTCCCTGTCGCTCTGTGGCAAGAACTAGGCCATAAAGTCCTCATAGTACTCGGACCAAGTCAAAGGAGGTGATGTAGAAGGTCTGCAAGCAGCCTGTACCCTCCACCATAACTTCGCTGGACCCTCCAGCTGATGTAGTATAGCCAACCCCGTGAGTCTCCAACATCCCCAAATGATGCAACATCTCCTCACAGGTAGTAATAAAATTATATGGGTCCTGACCCAACGTACCAGCAAATCTCAGTGGTTCCAACCTCAAAAATCTACCCAAGGCCTTCTGCTTACCATCAGTCATAGCTGGGCGAGGAGCAAGAGGCTGTGCAACTGAAGAAACCGAAATAACCTTGGCACAGGGAGTCGCAGTAGCAAGTTGTTCTCCTGAACTCTGAACACCCAAGGCTACCCCCTGAGCGGGAGTAGGTGCTACCTCAAAAGGTCTCTCCCCAATCATATCCAGAAGCTGAACAAGTAAACCCCTAATATTCGAAGACTGAGCTGGGGCTGAAGCTGACACACAAACTGGTGCTAGAACTGGTGGCACCTGGGCTGCCCCCGGGTCTACGTGCTGCTGCTCAGGAACAAACTTGGGCTCATAGTCATACTCGGGCTCTACCTCAACTCTAGCAGCTCTAGCAGATGCTGCTGCTCTGGGGCATCCACGACCCCTACCTCTACCCTTGCGACCACCCCAACCCCTAGCTGGAGTCGGAGGTGCAGGGGAAGGAGGCTCTTCTCCGCCAGAAGCTAAAGATTTTGTACGAACCATCTGCAGAAGAGTGAACCAGAATAAGTGAGATTTCCAGAAACTTTCAAGGGTACTACGCACGAGATATAAACAAGAAAAGTTTAATTTTTCCTAGGATGTCACTATAGCCTCCCGAAGATTGAGTACGAACGTCTCCGCCCCGATCCGCAGGACTCTACTAGATATTGGCCCCTATATCAATGACACCGGTGAACCTAGGGCTCTGATACCAAGCTGTCACGACCTAATTTCTCAGTCATGATGGCACCTACAACCTCCAGTAGGCGAACCAATCCCCGTAGCCCTAAACGATAAGTAATGGGCCACATTCTATCAACTTAAATGGAAGAACAGTTTAATAAGTGAAAGCAAGGGAACAAGATGAGAAAATAGATTAAAGGAGTAATATATACAATGTGAAAGCTAAACCAAAACCCAAAACCTGGTATCATAGCGTATAAGAGTCGGATCTACATAAGGAGTACAAGGGTCCAAAATAACATATACATCATGTCTCCAAACTACTAAAGTACAGTATATACAAAAGACAAACTAAAGTCAAGCTTCGATTGCCAAGAGCTCACCCTCAGTCTGGGATAGTCCAAAATCTCCAAGCACGAGTATTCCATGAGCTAGCGGTGATGGCTCACACTAGGATCTACACCAGAAGATGCAGAGTGTAGTATGAGAACCAAAAGTGAAGCATAAGGTACCTAGTAGGTATCATAGACCGACTGGGGACATATAAGATAAAAGCGTAGTAACAGACAGAATAGAAGCAAGTAGTCACAGAAATCAATGAAAAGTACACTGGATCTAGCCTAGAGGGAAGACAACAGAACAACATACAAGGCTAGCAAGTAGAATATATACACAACAGGCATAGGTGAAAGTAAGAAATGATGCACCTGGGATCCTTGCAATAATAGTATATACATAATAAGTTTTAGAAATGGACGGTATACCGGTAACCTCAAGTATAAGGAAAGAAAAAGGAGAGTAAAGATAGACATGCTCGGAAACAGGAATCAATAACCTAACTAATCATACCAATCTCAAATCCAACAAGTAACAACTTAGCCATATATAATTTTATAAGTATAACTGTAATAGGGGATAACACCGCGATAAAGTAACAAGAGCCTGCCTACAGTCCCCTGGCCACCCATATAATCGAGAAACGCAAACAAGTGAAAACAAAGCCTCTGGCCGCCCATACAACCGAAGCGTATACTCAACAAACAACAAACAAGGGTGGAGCCTCAAACAATCACTACCAGAAATTGAGCCAATAGGAACAAATATGCTAGTAACCATTTTCAAACCGTTGCTATAAAGAGTCTAGTATAACGGTTATGATCGTTGCTAAAAGGTTTGGTATCTATTGACACGGCCTAATCATATGACTGTTGCTATTATAATATAACCGTTGCAATAACCTAGTTATAGCAATGGTTTTTTGAACCATTGTGGTAAAGTCATCTATAATAACAGTTATCTGAAAATTATTATGTATTGCAACGGTTAATTAATCCTTCACATTTTTCCTCGATATTTTACCTCAATAATTTTTACCCGCCATTCCTATTTTTTTTCTTTATTTCTTAATAGTAATTCTAAAGTAGATAAATAAACACTTTTAGAAAGGGAAATATTCATTTACACTTTACTTTCTCTCTCTTCAAAAACGTAATCCGCCATCCCTCACCCATATTCTCTCATTTCCTCTTCTCAACACAATGCCACCGGGACCATCACCGGTGAAATACCATGGACACTACACGCTGCCTCAACTCTCTCTCTCTCTCTCTCTCGCCGTTTCCTCTCCACTTTGACGCCCACAAGTCATTATTTTTAGAAAGAGAAAATGATCAATTTCTACTTGGCTGGAATTTGAATTCAGAGTACTGTGGCAGTTTGGTATGAATATTTTTGTATTTGATTTTGTGTATGAGTAAAATTTCAATTTGTTTGCTTTGCTTGTGAATTGTCCCATAACATATTAGATTTAAAATTTGTGATGCTTGGCTATGGTTCTTGATTTGAATCTTTTAATTTCATGTTTATTTATTCCATTTAATTGACATATGTAAAAAGCCCCATTTCTATGAACTTTGACTAACCCTAATTTCATAATTGGTTACTGTTCTTGTAATTTCTGAAATCCCTATTCTCTCTTTACTTATTTGTGAGGATTTACCGCTGAATTAGTATTGAAATAGAGTCAGAATCGTGACTTTTGTTAATTCTTTTGATCAAATATGGTTCAAAGGGAGTAATAAAAGAAAATTTAGACGAGTCGTAATCAAATCAAAACGTGTCTCCTCAAATTGGAATATTAGATCAGGTAAAACCATATATAAAATTAAGATTATATTTTTTGTATTATAATTCCTTGAGTTTATATGATATCCCCTCTATTCAAATTTTTAGACTATTTTGACTTAACACGGAAATCTTGTGATTTTGAATATGTCATGTGAAAAGTTAAAACTAAAGTTATGCTAAAGAGGGTCAAACAAATTTAAATGGAAGGAGTAGTATATTTCAATGAAACATGTCGCTACATGTAAAGTTCGACAGTCATAATAGATTTGGAGGAAGATTTTTGTAATCCAGTCAGCTTCCTCTAGTGTACCCTTAAGTTGAGAATCCTTAAGTTATCTTTTGAATCATAAGTTCCAGAATATGAACAATCTTGTTTATTTAATTTTAGTGTTTTGTGTTTGTGTATTGGTCTGCTTTGTCACTTGTTTCTACTTTGCCATTTAGTAAAAGTTGTAATCTTTTACTAAATGGGGTCACTAATTATCTAGGATTAGTCTTATTTTTCTCTTAAAATTGTAATGTATTACTAAATGAAATTACTAATTGCCAGGAGTATTCTTGTTTTTCCCTTAATGTTATAATCTTTTGCTCAATGGGGTCACTAATTACCTAGGATTGTTCTTGTTTTCTCTTAAAATTGTAATCTTTTACTGAATGTGGCCACTAATTGCGTAGGATTAGCTTTGTTTTTTCCCTTAAAGTTGTAATGTTTTACAAAGTGGGGTTGCTAATTGCCTAGGATTATTCTTGTTTTCCCCTTAAAGTTGTAATCTTTTACTAAATGGGCTAGTTACCTAGGAGTGTTCTTGTTTTTTTCTTAAATTTGTAATCTTTAACTAAATTGCATGCTAATTACCTAGTATTATTCTTGTTTTCTCCATTGTTTCTTGTGAGTAGGTGTTGTGAGTGAGCCAAGTTATGGCGTGGTTTCATCAGCAAGTAAAAGGTTTCTGACAGAGAACAATGGTACTGGAAACTCATTTTTACTACTGGATGCTGAAAGAACCTATAGAAGAGATCCACTTGAGGATCGAAAGTACTATACTGGTGGATGGAACATCAGTAGCAATCATTTTTGGGCTGTAAGATTTCTTTTCAGCCTTTAATCCCATTTACTCTGTTGAAAATTTGGTTCTATTTCTAAAATTGGTAACAACTTTCACTGAAGGTCAATTCAAAATCTTTACAATTGATTTTTTATGGTTCTTTTTAAGAATTTTGTCGTAAGTCTTTTCTAGGTTGATTCATCATGTGGAGATCCTTCTTCCTCTTCCTATACTGCTTCATCTATCTCCTTACGAGATGAATGACTTATGTAGTTGAGCACCCCCTCGTAAATCTGAACTAGTTCTCAAAAATAGCCACGCCCCTCCTCACCCTCATCTCCACCGCCCTCTCCCACACCTCAAAAAATTCATATGTTTAGAAAATATACAAAATTTCTTTTACTTTTTATTTGTATTTGAATAATATTGGCATGAGATGAGTTTAAATTGTGTAACGTGGTCAGTGAGGATTCATTCATATAGCCGGACTGTAACTTATTTGGTACTAAGACGTAGTAATAGTAGTAGTTGTCCAATGTGGTTCTTGTTACTATTTCCTTGGATATTCCTTTAAAATTATGTCAGTCTTCAATTCATTGTAGGTATTAAGGAGTCTGACACTTGGTTAGCTGCACCAAGTCAATATGATCTTATTTCGGATAAACAAATGATGCATGAGGAGCAAACTCTTCAGGTGTGATTTTATGATAGTAAAGATGTGTGGTTATTCATTTGTCAAATAGTTTAAAGTTATAAATTAAACCTTTTGAGAAGGTAACAAGGTGTACGAAGATAACTAGTCCCAACACAGAAGATGCAAAATATGTGATAAACGTCAAGCAAATAGCAAAGGTAATTATCATGGATTTTACATATTGTATTGCTTTCGATCGTAATGTGCTTCAATTTGTGAAGGTGTGACTTAAGCTATGGCACTTTTTTTTTTCTGGATTAGCAAGACATAAGTAAGAAGAATGAAGCTTGATAATTTAGAGATATATGGGTAATTTACCTAGGGTTGATATATGAAAAGATTTGACTACTATGACAGTAGGAGACTTATTTGCCCTATATTAAGTCCTTTTCATCTTAGGAAGTACATCGATTAGAGAAATGAACATGTTTCCATAACCTTTTTGTCTCTAGCATGGAGGTTGTTTACCTTTCTTCTTTTCGATCTTGAACGCCTTGAAATTTAATTTGTCATTGTTCTTGATCTCAAATACTTGAAACTTGTGCGAAAAAGCTTGACTTCTTGAGCGATATATACATATATATAAAGAGAGAGAGAGAAGAAATTATAATAATAACTACGATAAATATTAGCTGGATTTTGATTAGTGAATGAAGAAAAGAGTTTAACTCTGTATACCATTAGGTTACTGTGACCAAAACTACAGGTCTGTCCCATGTCCATGATAAGATTAATGTGGTAACTTAGAGAGTGAAGTAAATATCATGTGCTTCAATAAGTAAAAAAATACATTAATAGTGTAAAAGTTATTTATGTTGTCAATATATATTAGTGGCGTAGCCAAAATTTTCACTAAAAAAATTTAAGACAAAAAGATGTAAACACACCATAAAGTCAAAAGAATTTAAACATCTACTATATACTACTATATATATACTCCATATAATTTCCAACAAATTAAGGGGTTTAGATGAATTCCTCTTGCACCTATAGCTCCGCCTCTAATGTATATTATAGGTTAATTAGATAATAAAAGAAAACATGCACTAAGAGCCTGTTTGCATAAGCTTATTTTAAGCTGTTTTTTTTAAGTTGGAAATCCCAACTTTTAGCTTTTAGTTTTTTTTTGGCTATTTTGGCTTAAAATAAGTGTCTAGAAGCACTTTTTTACTTACCCAAATACTATAAAGCAACTTAAAAGCTATTTTAACTTAAAAATCACTTAAAATAAGCCAATCCAAACAGGCTCTAACTCTCTGTTTTAATTTAAGCAATTTGAAAAGAAAAAAGAAAAGTTATCAACATCCAGACTCATGATTATTTCATCATGATAAAACTCTGGAAGTACTCATCTTTACAGTCTAACTAAATAATCACGATGAATTCGTTATTACATACTCAAAAGCTTCATTAATTAACTATCCATTAATTACTTAAACAAATGCTCCTTGGACATTCTTTGTTAGTACAATTAGTGAATCCTAGTAGTGGTCATGTCTCCTTGATTCAATCCAAAGTGTTCCCTTTGGTTTTCACTCCTAATCCTTATTGCTAACCACGTTTATTCTTCCTTTCTGGCACTTGATTTTTATTTTAATCCTCATAATCAGAATGTTTTATGCAAAAGAGGAGGATAGAAAATGCAAACTGCTAAATACTTATTACCCAAATCTGATATTTACATCAAATTATATCAATTTATCATGATTAGTTAATTTATAATATGATGATATTATATATCAATTAATCATAATTAAGTGATAATAGTGTATTAGCAAAAACATATCATGCATCTACCAGTGTGGTGTAAATACCGGGTGTGAATAAATTTTTATCATGAAAACAAGGATATGGTGCGAAGAAGTTCCCACATCCTTGTATCTTGTCATGTTGTTTTACTCTTCTTTAGAGACTGACATATGCTGGCTTCTTGGCAAACAAATTACACTCACAACTAGCTTTCTATAGGAATTTTATTTTACTTCTAGTTCTAGAATAGATTTCACTTAAATATGAATTTCTCATTCTAAGGCCATTAGGATTTTCACTTTCTTATACTTATTGTTAGCCTATATTTGCTTGTTAACTTCACTTTTAACAAAATTTGTAGAATTTCTTAGGATAGTCTCTCATAGATGCCAATATGCCATGTTTTCAGTTATCTCTTCAATATTTTTAGCTTGTATACTTGACGACCTAGTGACTATCGGATAAAAAACTTTTCTTCATACAGTCAGTTGCTTATACTGGTGCCCCTTTTTTCATCATTACTTTATTCTGATTTGTGGCATGTGACATTTCCTTGCTCTTAGTTTGTAGTTGTTGTTGTTGCTGTCGGAGAGGACGTTATGGTTACTCTCGAATTGCTTATGCACTTTCTCTTATTTTTCTCTCACTGTTCACCATTGCTACAATGTAATCAAACACACACTCTCTCCGTTATCTCTTTTTCATTAGAAATCGATGAATTGTATGGCTTGCCCACTTGTTGCTACTTTGCCACTATTACGGGCTGCTCTATTTTTATGAGCTGCTTGCTGCATTGGAGCTAAGTTTCAGCTTGAGCCGCTGTCATATGTTGCTGCATTTGAGGTATTCGTCGCTGCATTTTGGTCAACTAGGCTACTACACTTTTATCCATCCCATTGCTCCATTTGATTATTGTATTGTTGTCATGGTGAGCCTAATAATTATGTCTTTAGTTCTATCTACCTAATTATATTGGTTGTTGGACTTTGAATCTGCTTGTTACTATTTTCTTTTTCAGAAACTAGCTAGTATCTACTAACGTTGGCTTGAATTTTTAGTCTAATCAGATTCTTTTCAAGTTTGGTAAACATGACTTTATATTATCTTTCTTAGAATTTAGAATCTGTTTGATTAATGTTATGGATACTAATACTATTAGCAACTTAATAAGCTCTTCGAAGTTACTTATATCATGTTGCATTTAATTTTGATATTGGACTGAATTTTGAGATTTAACGGTCTGATGCTAGTATAATAATTAAAATTGTACCCCACTGCCTATCTTTAATTTGACTAAAATTGAAGTTATGGCAGATACATGATTAAAATTAGTTCATAACTTTTATCTATTGACTTTTGTAGGTGGAGAAAACAATCAGCAGGGTGATTAAAGCATTGATGAGGACGACATTTGAGATTTGGTTGAAAGTAACCACTGTTGTATGATCAGTTCTTTTGTTGACATTATGAATATTTACTTTGTTATCCAATTAAAACATGTGCCAACTGTTGTATAGTTTGCCCGTGGATCATATTACGAATGATTTTTTGTGCCTATGGCGAATGGCATTATGACTGTTAGATTTTGTATATTTTGCGTTTATGACGGATGATATTATGATTGGGATATTTTGAATTAGAATCATTCAATTTTGTTTAGTAATTATCATCTGTAGTGGTATTTACAATTTTGTAATATCAAATATTTATATTTACAACCCAAGCTATTGGGACATATATGAAATTTGTTCCTATAGGTAAACAGAACTGTTGCAGTAGCATTTTCTAAAGCACAAACTATTAATTATCGAAACATATGAGAACTGTTGCAATAGATAAAAATAATCGTTGTTGTAGCAATATTGACCATTGTGCAAATCTCGTTGCAATAACAATAATATCTGTTGCAATTGAGCTAATAAATCTGTTAAAACATAGACAAGAGAATCGTTGCGAATCATCAATTATAACAATTTTAGCCGTTCCAATTGATATATAAAATAGTTGTTATTAAGGGATGAATAACCGTTACAATAGGTGTACTTTAAGCAACGGTTTTGAGGACTGTTACAAGAACCGTTATCATTGATCTATGGTCACGCGAGCTGGTGAGGAGGGCATAACCCCCGTTGCCATAGTATTGATGCAATGATTTTAAGGCCTATAACAACGAATTTCTTGCTGTTGCAGTAGGCCCATTTTCTAGTAGTGAATGAATGATATGATGCATGAAGATCTCAGTGTAAAATGGTAACTCTGTATGTACCCCCTCCTGTGTCGATCGAGCCCAGCAGGTAGGTTCCATGGAAGGACACTTCCCGTATATCTCTACTCCATCGTATACCCTCCCTCTAGCACACGCAGCCCTAGGCCCCAGGTCCTGAACGACAAGGTCCATAGAGGTCCCGGACCCCATACTAAAACTCAGTATTGAAACATATCGTCCGGAAGCAAGTCCGGGTTCAAGATAGAGACCCAGTCTCGAATATGCATGCCCATACCCTGTCCAGGACTAAAGTAGTGAGTAAAATGTCTCAAAACCACTCCAAGGGTTCCCGAGCGTAACCGGGTCTAAACAGTAGAAAGTCATCTCAGGTGCTCGGTCCGACCGAGGCTAAAAATCATCCCAATTTAGTAAGAAAACTCAACTAGCACCCCGGCCCTGCCGAGTCTAGCGTTAATAGTAAAACTTGTGATAGAAATCATAATTTAACTTTCTTTTACCCCAAGAAGATCCACAAGATAAGTCAAACCATTTCCAATTCATTTCCATCGAAAATGGGCCCCCGGGGCCATGCAAAGTTTAGAAAACAATTCTAGTAGGCCTGAAGCCAAAACCATAGTAAAACATGGATAAATTCTCTGTATATGCATGAAAATGATATGATCAAACACAAATAGCCGCCCAGCAGCTCAGAATTGACCTATCGGCCCTGCGCAGGCCCACAACTACTCAGCAAGCATAACCAGCCTAGAAGGATATTTCAATGTCCAGGACTCGCGGACATTCCCAATAACCCACCTTCTATATTTCAGAGTCAACAAGGCCTCACCGGACCACAAGGGTGAATAAAATGTATCAAGCAAGTACTACAAGCATCGGAGGAAGGAAAGTAAGCGGGCATGAATAAAACGGTCAAGGTCTGTGGTATCTACCTAATAATCTAATCCAAGAATGCCATCTAGTACAATTTTATCCGATATATGCTAAGTCTAGGGTGTTTAGACCGTAACCTACCTGTCGTCCGATGACAAGCTGCCCGAACAACAACGTTCAAGCCCGAATCGCTATGAGAGATCCTGAATAATAAACAAACTATCACAAATATAAATAATACGTTAAAACGAGTCTAATGATACCCATAATACTGCAATTGTAGCCGGGTCAATATTTGGGTCACTAACGGGCTCGTGGGGCCTGGGCTCGCAACCTGATACCAAAAATGAAAGAACATATTATGATCACAATGACCAAGGGAGTGCATGCCCGGAAAAGTAAGGAAATTGGGCGAGAAATTCTAGCTGAAATAGCCCCTAAAGTCAAGAAACCAAAAATGAAAATTTAGGAATAAGAAAATCAAAATTGTAATAAGAAGCTCATACCACAACTAGAGAATTATGCCACGAACGTGAATTGAACAAGCCCACGATTATGCAGTCATGAAAGGGCAGAATCTACAAGTAAATCCAACCTTCAATAATTTTCAATAATAGAGATTTAGATAATTGGAGAAGAAAACTAAGGAGAAGAGGGAGAACTTACCAAAACACCAATGGAACACGAATTTATTGAGGGTACGGGAATTTTTCAAGTGAACTGGTTTGAGCAGCTTAGAGAGGGTTTGGACGAGTTGGAGTTGGAAAAATTGAGAGAGAATGTCTGGAAATATTAGATAAAAAAGTTTTATACTGCCAGGGGTCCTTCATCACGATCACGACGGGACCACTCGCGATCGCGAGGACCACGCTGGCTAGACCATCGTGATCGCAAAGGCTAGCCAGGCGGTCGCGATGAACAAAAAGGAAGGGATTTCATCGCGATTGCGATAGGCGATCACACAATTACGAAGGACAGGATTCTAGGTGCTTCTTCGCGATCACGAGAAATGAGGCTCGCAATCGCGATTAAGGCCTGAGTCCTGCACCTGCAACAACAAAAGTCTGCAACTTTCCAAAACTTGACGGGGCATTCTGGGCACAATCGGAAACTGATATTCAAAAAACAATATTGCAAATAGAGTAGAAATGACGCTCCGAACTCAACGGAATTGATGAAACTTCCATACGAGGTCATTTTGGAGAAATGTTGACCCAAGTCAATACTAACGAATAAGAACCCAAAGGCTCAAAATGAGCCTGGCTTACCCTGAACCTGAACCAACCACCTACCTAACCCAAACTCAATATTTCAGAGCTGATGAAATCATCGGATTTCAAATCTGAGGCTCCAATCATCGAAAGTCACCCGAAGTTACACTTTCAACACCAAATGGCCTGAAAATAGAGAAAATAACACAAAACCCACACCAAAAGTTCTCATGCCTCAGCTGAAGGTCCAACTAGACCAAACTCAATGCTACGGAGCTTATAGAACTGTCAGAATTCAATTTCGAGCACGTTAGCTAAGAATATTGACTAAAGTCAACGATATTCTAAGTTAAAGCTTTAAAACAGTAAAAATGGAAAAACAACCAAATGAACGACCAGGAAGATATAAATAACTCAGGGCCGCTACAGAAAAGCTCTAACAGTACAATGAATGCGTAAATGCAAAGAATACTGGAAGGGTCATCACATAAGTTATGAGTGAATTTATGTAGAATAGAAAGTGAAATAACTAATGTATGAATAATTAATACATGCATAGAATAATATATAAATTTTCTTATAACTAATTCATATAGTATTAATATCTGCATAATTCTATCAAGCTGCCAAACGATTAGTCCATCTGGATGTTTGAATTGGAGAATTATAGTCTTTCCATAAAGCTAAACTTTTGAATAGTCAAAAGTTATTTTCTTAAAAACTACTACTCCCTCCCTTTTATTGTGTTCGTCTCATAGTTTACCAAAAAGAAAATGTGTTCATCTCATAGTGACTTGCTACAAAATTTAAAAAGGTAAAAAAGATTTTTGAATCTTGTGGTCTTAAACTAGATATATGTAGAATATACCAAAATATCCTTTAATCCTGTAATTTTAAATATGTCATGTGGAAAGTTGAAATTAAAGAGTTCCCAAAAAAGGAAAAAAATATTCTTTTTCAAACGGACTAAACAGAAAAGTAAAACAAATTAAAATGGAGAGAGTATCAATTACTATAGAGAGTTGAGTTGTTTGGCCGACTTTTTAAGGAATAACAATAATAACATCATACTTAGTGTAATCCCACAAAGTAGATCTGGAGAGGATAGAGTGTATGTAGACCATACTATACCTCAAAGGTAGAGAAATTATTTTTCATAGACTCTCGACTTAATAAAAAAACAAATAGTAATGGAATGACAAGAATCAACATATAGTAACAAAAATAATAGATAGTAAAATAATAATACTACAACAAAATAATACGACAGTGAAAGTACAACAAACAACAGATAGGTACAAAATCAAAGGACAAAAAACTATAAGATTAATAGTACGACTACTAGTATGGACAAAACAACGCACTCGTACCTACTAACCTTCTACCCTAATACATGTCCTTCACAACCTCCTATCTAAGGTCTTTTTGGTAGGCTAAACCTGTGTCAAGTCATGTCTAATTATCGCTCTCCAATACTTGTTTGGTCTACCTCTGCCTCTCCTGAAAGCATCCATAGTCAATCTCTTACACATTTGCCCTGGGAATTCGTGGGTCTCCTCATCATATGTCCGAACTATCTCAACTTCACTTCTTGTATCTTGTCCTCCACCGAAGTCACTTTCACCTTGTCTCGGGTATCCCCATTTCTAATCTTATATCTCCTAGTATGCTCATACATACATCATAATATCCTCATCTCCGCCACTTGTATCTTTTAAACATGAGAGTTTTTGACTCGCCAACACTTTATTTTATACTTCATAGCTGGTCTAACCACCACTCTGTAGAACTTGTCTGATTTTTTAAGGAAAAAATAAGTATTTTTAAGTAATAGTAAAAACTACTTTTCAAAAGTTAAAAATAAATATTTTTCTTAGAAGTACTTTTAAAACCTTACTCAAGCAAAAATTATTGTTGTAATATTTGCATTAGAATGCATAAGACTAGAAGATGAAAATGCGTCAGACATATTTTTTTCTTTCTTAAAAGTCATTTCCTCCTTCAAAATAACAAACCTGGCTTTGATACCACTGTGGATGAGTGTGAATATCGCAAAAGTACATTTTACAGAATTTTCTGACAAAAAGCTTGACCAAATACATCATTAATCTCCTCTTCTTTGTTTATATAAAATTATTGTTTATCAAAGTAAGAATTATGTACAAATTTCAAGCAAAAAAATGATGTTGGACAGCTACCCAAGTATCAGTTATAACTCATTGGTCCAACCTGATCCTCTAATGTGTTTTTTCTGCTGTTTTGCCTAAGAAAATTGGTGTGATACAGGTTGAACTCTGCATACAAAAAGCAATGGTTTGTCATCATCAAAAAAGGAGAATTTGTTAGATCAAGAAAGATTTTGTGGATTGACAAAGATGTGGAACACGTGTAGGGAACATATATCTGTGACATGTTCCTCTAAAGCAAAGTCCAACTTGAATTAGGAGAAGGTCAACCACATGGAGATCCAAACAGCAAAGGGAGTAAAGCGTGTGAAAAAAGCATGTAAATGACAAGAGTCCAGCTTGTAAAGAGTTTCCTTTCACAAGAGGAATCCCACAAGGAAGGAAATCATGAAGGACGGCTTGACAAGTCTTACAAAGAAGGAGATTCCCCATATGGAAGAAAATCTGCCGAAATAAAGAGAAGACTCCTAACTATAAATACATCAAAGGTTTCAAAATAAACCTTATGCATTTACATAGAGAGCTACAAGCAGAGCACAATCAAATTGAGTGAGTTCATATTTGAGAGAGTTCTGAGTGAAGATCCAAGTGCAGCCAATACAAGAAACTAGATTAAAGAATATATTTCTTAAGTCTATGCTTTATAGCTCTTGAGTCAGATTGATTGTATTATTTTTCATTGAGTTGTAATCATTTATTCCTTAGTACCAGTGAGCTATAAACTAATTTAGAAAGTTGGTCTTCAAGTTGGGATAACTCAAAGACTTAGGCATACATACCTAGGGAGGTTTGTGTGGTATTAGGAATTAGAGTTTAGTTCCTAGGATTGTAACTTTTGTAATCTAAACTATTCTAAGGCTCAGAGTTTAATGAAGTTGGGTTAAATCCTACAGAGGTGTAGGTCGTGGTTTTTTACCTTTTGTGAGCGGAGTTTTTAATGTGAGGTCAAAATTATATATTTAGCCATTATTTGCCTCACATTTTAGTAATTTTAATTATCTTTTGAGTGTTGATTATATTACCTTGTGCTTAATATTATATTTTTGTATGTGTAGGATTAAAATGATAGAAAGATGAGAAGATTTGAAGCAAAAATGAATTAAAAATGAGAAATCATATAAAAAAATCCAACAGGCAGCTTAATGGATTAAAGTTAATATAATAATATTATTTATATGAAAAAGGGCTAGAAATACCCTCAAACTATTTGAAATGGACGACATGTACCCTCCATTTTATTTTGGTATCAAAAATACCCCCGCCGTCAGCCCAAGGGACTATATATACCCCTCTACTTAATATCTCATTTTTTAAGATGCTGTGGTGCCCACGTGGCAATCCAACTTGGCAAAGGCCTTCCACTTAAATGCCAAATAGAATATGTCTATTAAATTAAGAAATCCATAACCAGTAGATCCGTTTAGACTTCTGCGATATTTTCCGTAAATAATACATAGAAGTTAAACATATTGGTCATTTTCTATTCACAAATAATTCATGTTTCCAAATTCCAATTTTTCACCATCTCATGACATGCCAGCCAACCCAGGTTTTCACTAAGACAAGCTGTCATATTCATCTGCACAACCAATCAACCAGATGAACTGGACTTAGAATTTGTCCACCCTGGACGTATTGACAGATGTGTGTATATTGATTTACCAGATGCAAAGTAATGAGTGCAAATTTTTAGAGTTCACAGTGCTGGGAAGAAGCTTTCAGAGGATGTCACCTTTGAGAAAATAAATATATAAGATTTAGAAAATTAGCAAATACATAAGATTTAGCTAACTCGTAAGACATAGCAAAACATACAACAAAGACACCCAAATTGACAGAAACTATAGCATATTAGCACAAAGTGAAAAAAATATTGCAGAAGCCAAACAGATCTGCTAGTTATGAGTTCCTTAATTTAATGGATATATCTTATTTGGCATCCAAGTGGAAGGCCTTTGCCAAGTTGGACTGCCACGTGGCATCACGTGGGTGCCACATCATCATAAAAAATGGACTGTTAAGTAGAGGAGTATATGTGGTCCCTTGGGCTGACGACGGGGCTATTTTTTATACCAAAATAAAATAGAGAGCATATGTGGTCCATTTCAAATAGTTTGAGGGTATTTTTGGCCCTTTTTCATTATTTATATACATGTTATGAAGTTGATAGAATTTGAAGAATTGAAATTGAAAAAAAACTCACCCGTACGTGGCATGTGCTGAAGACCACAAGAGCTGAAGAATTCACTGAAGCAGTTGGCGCAAATAGTGGCGCAAAAAAATCAGTCTCTCTGAATCAGATCATTCACTTGCGCCACTGCTTTACAACGAGTAGTGGCGCGAGCTCGATGAATTTTATCCCGATTCAATTTGGATTTAGTTTTTAAAAGTCCATATCTTCCCCATACTCTAAAATACATTCTAAAGCACAAATTTTATATAACTTTTGACCTAGGAAGAGCTAGGAACCGCCGTGGAGGCCAGAGAAAATTAGTTTTATCTTTTCTTCTCTATTATTCATTTATTTTTATGTATTTCTTTGGATGATTTATTGTAATTTCTCCATGTCTATATGGAGTTAAACTTCTCACCTAGGATTATGGTAGCTTCATGATTGTTAGTGTATAAAGTTTAATTGATTTGTTAAGATATTTATCGTCGTGCTACGGATCGTGTGGTTACTTATTTTTTCTTGAGCTTAATTATTTATTTGCTTAATCACCATTCAAATACTATTTGTGGCGCATAAATTAAACTAGAAATAGAAAATTTGTGTGCGTAATAAGAAAAAGTAGGGCTTGATTGTGAACTTTGTAGGGAAAGGAGAACAATTCGCTAACGTGAATAGGAATATACACGTTAGGCTTGCTTAGTTGATAAAGAAGAGAAATCACATGCCCTTCACTATTGACTATTGACCATAGGAATATAGGCGTTAGGAATAGTAGAGGAGACCTAGAGTTGTTGATAAAATGCTCAATATGGTTAAAATCAACCCGCAACTAGTAACCCGATAGAAAATCAGAATCAATTCAAGTGATTACTCAACATGATTGCTAACGAATCCATAACCCTAGATCGATTTCATCTCATTAATTACGTAAAAATCTGCTCTTCTTCTGGTTAATGTTGACACCCAATTTTTTCCCTCCATGTCACAATTAATTTTGAGCTTTTTTAATTGTTAAAACAATTTCAAAATATTGTTCTTATAAAAATTAGTTGTTTTCAAAATCAATTTTCATGCTAATTTTATCATTTTAAGTAGGAATATATATATATATATATATATATATATACTATATTTAATTATATAAAATTATATATTTTACTTAAAGAAATCACGTTTGAAAATTATTTTTGAGTAAAAACTGTGTTTAAATTAACAATGTTCCATTTTCTCAAAATAAACTGGAAACGAATTGAATAAATGGTTTCTAATTTTTAAATAAAAACAGTTATGCTTAAAAGAATAATTATTTTACTTTTGTTTTGATTAAAGACAGCTCAATGAATTAATTTGATCTAATTCGTCTATTTCAATTATGACCTAAGTTCACTGAATCGTTTCAATTTAGATCATTTCTTAAATTGAATCGTGCCATATTTTGCAAAATATGGCCAGACCTTAAACCTTTATTTCCCTCAACTTCCAGCATTATTTCATCCCAAAACCCAAATTTTCCTGCCCACTTAAATCCCCAAACCTGAGCCCATTTTCGCTTATATCCCATCAGCTCAATACACACTCACATATACTTACACCTAATATTATTCCCTCCATATATACACACGCTTATATTTTCTCCCTCACAATACACTCAACATGCCTCACTCTCTCTATTTTCTCTCAAAAAGAATGCGGTGTACTATTTTGATGCGCATAGTACACCAGCTCATCCCTTTATTAGTACCAAAATCAGACGAACCCTAACGACAATAGCTCCACCAATAAACAATGCCCAAATCGCCAAAATTCCATCCAAACCCCCGTTAAATCCTCTATTTTCTCAAAGTTGAAGAACCATGACAGTTCTAAAAGGGACAACTGGCTCCTCTAATGTCACGACCCAGGCGACGTGAGTGGCACCCATCCAACCTCCGGATGAGCGAACCAATAGAGTCCAACTCTTAGCATATCCTAACAACTTAAAACCAGTGTGCAGAAATGTAAACTAGCAATCAATCCTACTAAAATCAACTCTATAAAATAAATGTAACCTGCGAAAATTCCTCCCTAGAATCTGAAAGTCATCGTACCAAAAACATCTACCAAAACTAGAGTACGGGGATTCAACCCCAAATATAGAAATAGTATAAGCCCAAAAAAATGGGCTACAACTCAAATAGATGGAAATCAAGGCAGCTTGGTCGAATAACTCACCCTTGATATCTCGAAGTGTCAGGCCTACAAGTGAGGTCATGCGTCAACCGCCGAAAGATTTCGTGTACTCACAAAAAGACAAGCAAGTGTAGTATCAGTACATAACCACCGTGTATAGGTAGGATCATCAGCCAGTTCCAAATAAACAATGCATGAGTAGTACAACAATCAAGTAAGAGTACAGAAACACATAAGCAAGTCAACAGGTATTCCTAGACTACAAGTCTCTATCTAACTTGTTCCCACATGTAAATCACTTCACAGTTATGATCAATAATCCACAACAATAACAATTATACCTCGTTACATATCCTGGACCCACCCTGGATCTCCTCTAGACAACACCTAAGTGTTAGACATACAACTCGATCTACACCAAGACCAAACTCATAAAGCAATGTAATGACCCGGCCTCTCAAGGACCAAAAATACACAACCACAATTCATACACACAACTCGATCCACTCGGGGAGCCATTAATAAAGATGCAATAATATAATAAAGTAAACATGTACCAGGCGTGGTACCTGAGCCAACCATTAGTGTTATCCCATACAAGGCGTGGTACCCGAGCTAACCGTTAGTGTATCCCATACCAGGTGTGGTACTCGATCCAACCGTTAGTGTATCCCGTACCAGGCGTGATACCCGAGCCAATCATTAGTATTTCCCGTACCAAGCATGGTACCCCAGCCAACTGAATATCACATATATCCACAGTCACAAACAATGAACAATCAACACTTGTAAACCAACAAGGAATAACACTTAGTTCATTTCAAAAGACTGAAAAATAGGACTTTTGGACATTTCTAAATCATTTCCTAAGCCATGCAAACCAAACAAATACTTAGACATGAGTACACAAACATACAATGCATACAGGAATCAATAACTATCACCTACCTCAAATAAGCAAGCTCTATAGTGCCAGAGCTTTTCCCCTTTCAGGATCCCTTGCTTGTTCTTGATCTAGAAACAAATACACAGTAACCAAAAATCAATCCTCGTGGAATAAAAAATTACCCGGATTATGAAAAATTCCAAACCCCAGGCCAACCTTGATCATTCCATCCATTCCCTGGCTTTCCCACCATTAATTGTCACGACCCAATTTCTCGGTCATGATGGCACCTACAACCCCCGGTAGGTGAACCAATCCCCGTAGCCCAGAACAGTTAGTAATGGGCTACTATCTAGCAAATAAGGGAACAAGACGAATAAAATAGATAACAGGGATATAAATATATACATATGCGGAAACTAAACCCAACCCAAGACCTGGTATCATAGTATAGAGCCAAACTACATACATGGAGTGCAAACGATTCCAAATAATATATTACAGATGTCTCTGAATGGTAATAGAGTACATGAAGCAAAAGATAAACTAAAGCTAAGCTCCGATCGCCAAGAGCTCACCCTCAGTCTGAAGTAGTCCCCAACAGATCTCCAAGCACGAATCACAGCGATCTAACGGCGATGACCCACGCTAGGATCTGCACCCAAAGATGCAGGGGGTAGGGGTGAGCACCAAATGCGAAGCATAAGGTACCCAGTAGGTATCATAGGCCGACTGGGCACATATAAGATAAAAGCGTAGTAATAGACAGAATAGAAGCAAGCAGTCACGGAAATCAACGAAAGGTACACAGGAACTAGCCCTGAGGGAAATCAACAGAACCACATATGAGGCTAGTAAGCAGAATATACACACTATAGGCACAGGTGAAAGTAAGAAATAACGCACCTAGGGTCCTTGCAACAACAGTGTATGCAAAATAAGTTTACGAAATGGACGGTATACCGGTAACCTCAAGTGTAAGAAGAAGAGAGAAAGAGTAATAATAGGCATGCTCAGAGACATGAATCAAACTCAACTAATCATACCAATCTCATACCTATCCATAATAGAGAACAATTCTGCAAGTAAAAAGCAAAAGTCTACCTACAGTCCCCCGGCCGCCCATACAACCGAGGAACACAAACAAGTGAAAACAAACCCTCCGGCATCCCATACTACCGGAGCGTACAATCAGCAAACAACAAACAAGGGTGGAGCCTCAAACAATGAATGATATGATGCATGAAGATCTCAAGTGCCATGGTATCTCTGTATGTACCTCCTCCGGCACCGATCCGGCCCAGCAAGTAGGTTCCATGGAAGGACACTGCTCGTATACCTCTACTCCACCGTATACCCCTCCTCCGGCACACGTAGCCCGTAGCCCCTGGCCCGGATGGCAAGGTCCATGGAGGTCCCAGACCCCATACTAAAACTCAGTATCAGAACATGTCGCCCGGAAGCAAGTCCGGTATCAGGATGGAGACCCAGTCTCGATACTCAAGAATTCTCTCGGGATCCTCCCTTATGTTTTATCACTGTTTCGGAACTGAAATGGCATTTTAAAACGTGAAGTCGAGGCTTAAATCGAGTTTGACCCGACCCGGTTCGCGACCCGGTTCGCAACTCGTTTTCTGCAAGACAGTCCCCGGTAAAACAGTCATAACTTTTTACTCTGAGATCAGTTGGACGTGAGGTTTTGTGCGTTGGAAACTAGACTCGTAATCCTTCGATTTGGTATTTCGGGGGACTTATAACTCTTTATATATTGAGAGAAAAGCCCTGAGACATTTGACCCAAAGTTCAAAAAATTTGTTAAAGATCTTACGATAACTTTTGTCGATTTGCTTGACTTCAAAACCTATACGTGGAAATGACCGTAAGGGTCATTACATCATCCACTACTAAAAAGGACTTTCGTCCTCGAAAGTCAAGGTCAAGGGGGTGCCTGAAGGCTAAAATAGCTGCGGATACTGATCCCGCATATCTCTCTCGGTCTCCCAGGTAGCCTCCTCGACTGGACGGTGCCTCCACTGAACCTTAACAACCGGGATCTCTCGAGACCTCAATCTTCTGACATCTCTGGCCAAAATAGCTGCCGGCTCCTCAACAAAGGCTAAACCCTCACCCAACTGAACTGAATCCCACTGCAACACATGAGACTCATCTGGGACATACCGACGCAACATCGAAACATGAAATACAAGATGTATAGCTGAAAACATTGGAGGCAAGGCTAACTGATAGGCAACGCTACCAACCCTCTGAAGAATCTAAAACGGCCCAATGTACCTGGGGCTAAGCTTGCCCCGCCTACCAAATCTTATCACGCCCTTCATGGGTGATACAAGGAGAAACACCAAGTCACCAACACTAAACTCCAAGGCACGAAACCTACGATCT